>JAVTVY010030009.1:0-12528 GCA_036873755.1 Hanleya hanleyi
ACTTCAGACCTCGCATGAGAATTCGAAACATTCGAAATCCTTTGTCATTCAAAAAGTAATATGCTAATGTTGAAAGTTATCGCTGTTGTAAGAACACCACACCAAAATCACCAGTCATATAATTTCCTTCGTTTACTAACCAATTAGTATAGCTACCTCAATAGATCATGGAAAATTGGTAAAAAGGATAATCATTTAATAGTTTAACAAAAATGAAACCACTATTTTTATTATTCCCAGTATAGAAACAATTTATCACTTCGCATTATATACTGGCTTGCCGAAACCAATGTTCCATGGTCTAACGAAACAATGAAAGTTAATTGTATTTACTAGATGTCATGGAATGGGTACAACAAGAACCGTAATAAATCACCCAAACTAATTTACGTCACATTCCAATAGAAGTTTTAAAATCAAACTTTTTATTACAAATTACTCAATCGGTGACCCCAAAATCCATATCCGGTAGTTCGAAATACCCTTGTGGTTAGTTCAATAATTTATCATTGTAACAATCATATCCCATATGAAGAAAAAAAGTTATGCGAATTTAAACTTCTGAATGAAGTAGTTCAAATTTCCACAAGGATTGGTTCAAGAGACTTTTGTGCCAACTTCAACATATGACAGCTCGACCTATGCCTGTCCTGCCATTTCCGATAAGCTGTAGTTTGAAAAACTTCCTTTTTACAGTGAAGTTGAACGGTACGAATATTCGTATAGTTCTTCTGAAGCAGTTGAGAATATTTCGGTTTCATCGCCCTCAGGCATTATAATAACGGTAGCTTTGAAACCAGGAATATCATGGCCTGTCACTCTGGAGGAGAACATTGGTGATTGTTGAGAGCCTCCACCATCTTGCTATAGGTGCCAGATACTACATTCATTGAACAACCCTCGTCCACACAGAATGTTGACGCCGTGAAGCATTCTTGCTATTACATGATTGTTAGCTCCGAAATCTCATTCTTATGGCATCAAAATAGGGTCCAAAAGAGGGTTCAATCTTAACATTCAATTTATATACCTACATGTAGAAGAGAGAAACGTTCAATTATTTCAGTTGACACCTGTCAAATATAATGCTAAATTAGATAATTTAGATAATTCGTTAGAAATTCAAGAATATCGTTCTATTTTTGGTGGATTTCGACAATTTTGTTTCAACGTTTATGACCGCATTTTATAAAATCGGCCATTCTTGTGTCAAAATGCACAATGCGCAAGGGCGTGTCTCCATAGATTTCAGGGATGGATGATTTCAGATTATCTGGGATTCTCAAAACGATATAATTATCCAGGCTATCATTATTTCTAATCATATTCAAATTTTAGATAAATAACACGTAATCAACCAGAAGTGTATAAAAAATACTCTTGATACCTGTCTGGTCATAGAAAATCTGTTACTTTTGAAAATCGAGGAACAGCACGATTTCATCGGGTATTGGATTTAGTGATGACATACTTTCAGGATTTTGAAAAAATATATAAATATCTTTTCGCTATACTGTTTGAATCTCCACATCCGTTGAATCTTCACTTCCGTTGTTCAGAAGTGAAAATGTCATGTAAGCAAAATTCATGCGAAGCATTTTGTATGGTATTCTATTAATAATAATAACAATGATAATGTATTTCACAAATACTCTTAGTAAGCAATCCGTATCGAGCACAGTACCTATCTTGTTGGATAGATTCCAATTTTCTTCTGGGTTTTATTTCTCATGAACCGTTACTTTCTCTGAAATTCCACAGAATAATATCAATGAATAATTTGTACGCGGTGAAAATCTGATTTTTATTGCGATGTAGCTATTTGGAATCTGAAGCAATGGGTATACCCATAACACGGCTTTCTTGCGTCTCAATATGGAGTTATAGCACTTGATGGCTGGTGAAGCCATTGTGCTTTGCAATGCACTACAAACCTCTGTTCTCAGAAGTAGAATTCAGCTGACACAATGAAGTTTGGGACGATGTTTTCTTCTTCTGTGTGCAGATCTTTCGACGCGTTGTGTAGGTAATAGGAAATGAGATATTCAGTGCGGATTCCATAGGCTACTATTCAACAAAATGCTCACACCATGCAGTCATCATTGTTACAGCGGAACCCCGATGGAGAAAGAGGGTCAAACGGAATGTAACCGTTACAAAGATTGTATGTTTCTGATGATTACCTTAGTTAAACCATGGACAATAGACCTTGACAATGTATAGGGTCCATAGTTGAACTTATCTTATCAACATATAGTGTTGCTCTAGCAATTTGTTTCTCAATCCGCTCGGCATAAAATTAGTTTCATCAGCCCCATTTAATATAAATTTGGCTTCATCTAAACTGAAGGGCTTTATAAATTGCTCTCAACACAAACTTGAGCCGGCCTATTGCATTGTATTATGCAACCTGCTCGTGAAAGAGAGCTATCTAACAAATGATGTACAAATGCACCAAACGCGGTAGTTTGTATGGAGCCGTTTACGATATTTTGGTTTCATCGCATCAATGCATCATAATCAAGGTTGCACTGAAGACAAGAATATCATGGACTATATTTCTGAAGGACAACACCGGGGATTGTTGAGAGCTTATACCATGTAGATAGGTGCAATATACTACATTTATTCGGAGACCCTCGTCTACACGGAATATTGGCATCAAGGAGGCCTTCTTGCTATTACATTGATCTATCTCATTCTCCTGGCCTCACATTGTATACATGTACCTCATATACTGTTAGTATAAAAACTAATTAGAAGGTAACTAAGTCTGTCATAAAATGCGAAATCTAAGTATTTAAGTTCGATTATACGAGAAAATCCTGTCATATATAGTATTTTAATACAAATTTGTGCATTTAACCATAATAACCGCAGAAACAGCTTAGAATATTTATTCCTAACGGTTCAATCTGTTATTAATAGTCGATTCAAAGTTGAACGACAGCGGTCATCTAGGAAGGAATGACGCGGCAATTAGGATATAAACATTTTTTTATATATATATAAAAAAATGATTTGTTTAAATGAAATTACTAATCATGGTCGGTCCTAAACACACTAACTGTTACTGGTTTGCATTAATAAGCTTCGTCAGTTGTTACTATGTGTGACAATTAGCAGCACGCGGTGTGACAACCTGCCCGACTCGTTCATCAGCTATAGCAAGGACAATCGCTGGATGATGCGTGCTTAGAATGTTCTACCGTTGGCTCATCAATTTGTTAACTCAACAATACCATCAACGGTCCAAGTTACACAAACAAGAAGATTACCGGCCTTTCTCTCTCAATTACGTTGATTTATTTTTTTGAATACCACTTCAGACAAACTAATGAAATGTGAAAAATCCATTTTTACAGAACATTTAAAACCATTATATTTAAAAGATTTACTCTGTTTCGATGTTTCGAGTTCTAGATCTTTTACCCGATAACGCCCCTGGTGTGAAAAGAAATCTGAAAGTGAGTGAATACCATCTTAGCGTAAGCTAACTCAATTGATTGACACTTTGAACCCAATATCTCCTACGAACATATCCAGTCTTTGAGGGGAATGTATTTTTTGTTTTTTAAACCTACTGAGGTTTGAGTTAGCAAAACATACATATATCTTCCATCATCAAACGTATCTGGTTAATGAACAAATTCTGAACTGAAAACAAAAACCTTGAAGCTCGGTGCTGTTTCATACAAATATATCTAGGCTACTCTGCTATGTTGAACAAATATTGTTGATGAGGCAATACATTGATGGCTGGAATAATGTATCCGTTAAATAAGAATTGTCGCTGTTCGACTATTTTACACATGATGGTGACGTGTTTATGCGAGATCTAAAGCTTCAAATCGGGGTCACACTTGGACACACAAACTGGAAGATTGGACTGCTGCTGATATTACTATAATATATAATACAAATTTCCAGATTTATTTCGAGAGACCTACATATTTGGATCAGTATATACATCTGTCTGACTTAGCTCGCCATGTGAAATGTCCGATACAACTTGACCCCAGCTGATTTAAATACCATGTACAACATGTTTACTGAGACTAGAGAAGGCCTTGCTAAGCGAAATTGCCGGCGTATATTCGGGGATATTGAATGCAATCAGGGATGTCCGTACGGCTATAGAACCATGGTAACTCACCAATCAAATTGATAGCGTGCGACCATTGTTTATGAACTAACCGGCGATCATAATGAAGTCTTCACTCGTCAATTGAACGAGAGTTATCATACTTGAGCATTGTGGATAATTGAGAACAAAACTTTCCAGATGTTGGACAAAGTTGGCCAGACAATGTTCAATCTGATAACCTAGTTCTGCCTTATTGAATAGAGAGGAAACGTATTCCTTTGGTCTCTTATTTCATTATGGTAGGTATTCAGTCGAACGGAGAACAGTTTTATTCTGTTTGCCCACTGATTGTAGCCCGCCTGGTTACCCTGCTGTGCTTGGCACACGCCCTCTCCCCACCTCTCTTCACCTTGTGCCTCCTGCCGCGGTATAGTGTGTAGTAAAAGACGATCAGTTCTTTCCACAGGCCCGCAAAACAAGAGTTTTGGGGGGTGTGGACGGTGGTATTACGGTGACGTGTCGAAATATTGGGTCTCGATATATAACCCCATGCTTTATATAAATCAACATGTTGATTAATATAAAGCATGGGGTTATATATAGAGACCCCATACCCGACACGTCACCGTAATACCACCGTCCACACCCCCCCTTACAACTCTTGTTTTGCGGGCCTGTGGTTCTTTCGAACCCAGTACTCGCTAAATTCCATCAAGGACGTTGTCGTTCATTTAATGACAAGGTCCTTATCGATATAGTTTCAAAGAGATAACACAACTGTCGACGGCAATACATTCATACTTCCAAAATCAGCGTGTCATATCTCAGTTGATATGGAACCAAGAAATCCACCGAAGAAGCCTAGAGACAACGAAGTCTGACTTTGAGAAGGAAAACACAGAAAGAAAATTTGGTCATGTTACTAGCAGGACGAGTGTTGAACAGAGCTATCCTGAAAACAACTGTACGTCCACTACCCACCCAAGCGACCAAGACAATCTCAACAGAAGCCAAGACACCTTGACCAAGAGAGGGAAGAGACGCTTTATCGAGTCTTCTTTATCCGAACCCGAAGTTCTAGAGATGAGGGGCAAGATAAACGAGAGAGAACGACAGCGAATGCACGATTAAATTTCTGCAATGGACTCGTTGAGGGAGGTGATTCCTTATACAAACCTTCGGTAAAGATTATAGATAATTAAGTATATAACAGTATACAGAGGCCAAATGTGGATTCTATGACAAATATTTTCTCTGCAACGGTTGCATGGTTACAGCCTCCAACAGTGGTAGATTAATTCCATTACTGACTCTTCCCGAAAGTTACAAATTACTGGAAAAGGAAGTGGTATTTGTGAGATACATTGGAATCCGTTGGTGGTTTACCTGTGTTTCGTGGACAGTGATAATTACGGGTTGTCCAAAATTGGTAATTATCTGCTTCACGAGACTTCAACAGAGATAGCGCGTGACAAAGTTGACACCTGTCAAACAGAATGCTAATTTAGATAAATTGTCAGACATTCAAAGAATATCGATCTATTTTGGTTTCGAATAATTATTGATAGATTTTGGCAACTTACTGTCAATTTTACAACCGCATTTTATATAATAGGTTAGTCTAGTGTCAAAGGATATAGGGTAGTGCACATCCGCGTTTCACCATAGTTTTCAGGGATGGGTAATTACAGATTATCTGGGATTCTCAAGGCAGTATAATTATCCAGTCTATAATTATTTTTAAACCTGTTCAAATGTTAGTAAACAACACGTAATTAATCAGAAGTGTATACAAAATACTCTTCATGCCTGAAAGAAACTCTGCCTCCGATGAAAAATCGAGGCACAGTACGATTTCATTGAGGGTTGCATGGTTTCTAGATGAATAATATCCAGTCTGAATTTTGGAAATATATATACGTTTTTGTGGCAGTCTCTGAACCTCAACTCCAAGTCTGTATATATTCTCAGTTCTTCGCAAATGAAAATGCCACATAGGTCAATTTAATCGGAAGGATTTTGAAACGTATCATATTTATAATAATATGAAAATATATTTAAAAAAAATAGTCTTGGTAAGCAAACATTTTACATGTATATATATACTCCAATTTTCTTCTAGGAATAAACTATGTATGTGATAAAAATCCAATGCAATTTTTCTTGAAATTAAGCCCATTGAGATGCTAAGATTTTAAGATATCTGGAGAAGTGGTTATACCTTCCTTTCGATAAATATTCGAAAATACGTCAGCCTGTCGCATAACAAGGCCTTCGAAAGTCTCTGCATGTAGTGATATTGTCGTAGATGGCGGTTAAAACTATTCTGGATTGCAATACTTTAAACCATAAGTACGATTCAGATGACACAATTAAGTCTGGAACTATATTTGTCGAGGCACTGAACATAATGGGACATTTACCGCGCTTGTCATACTATCCACCAAAATCCTCACACCAGTCATCAGTGTTACAGTGGAACCCCAGCTGAGTCGGGTAATATGTAAGAAGTACTTTGTAAAAAATCACAGAAATTACTTTTTGGATGTTATACCGAAGATGAGTATCTATAACATGGTATAGTATAATCTTACCTTAGTAAAGATGCTTTCACTGGAAACTTCAAATAAGTCTTCCAATAATTAAACCACTGAAGGCTCGAATCTCAAAGACCTTCAAATGATTGTGACGATTCTCCGTAACAGTCTGCACCGGGTATCTGAGCAAAACGTCTCCAACACATGAACAGATAGGACATCAAACCAATTTAGGAGGACATTGAATATTGCCATATATTTATGTCCCTTTATCTCGGAATGACATAACTGTTTATTTCGAAGAACTTGTTTTCTCAGCAAATAGATGGGGAACTTTGAGGTACCCGATTCGTCGCCTAAATTACCCAGATATCACTTAGTTGCCGACTGTCCGGTTGTGGTAGTTCCGAGCATAATTTGTGCATTACATTACATCAACCAATCTATCTATTCTAATCTATTCTACAGGAACATCTCTTCTCTGACGTCTACACTAACTAACTCCACATCCATCACCTTTCGTACACACGCCGAAGCTTTTTTTTGTTCTTTTAAATCACCCAAACTAATTCACGTCACATTCCAATAGCTGTTCAGAAAACCCAAACTTCGTATTACAAACTACTCAATCGGTAGCCCCAAAGTCCATATCCGGTAGTTCGAAATACCCTTGTGGTAGTTCAATAATTTAACATTGCAACAACTATATCAGGTACTGAGAAAAAAAGTTCTGCGAATTACAAACTTCTGAATGAGGTAGTTCAAAATTCCACAAGAAGTGGCTCAAGAGACTTGTGTAGTACCAACTCCCTCATATGGCAGCTCGACCTATACGTGTTCCGATCGTGTCACTTCCGATAAGTTGTAGCTTGATATACTTCCTTTTTACAGTGTAGTTGTTAAACAGATTTATCTAACAACTGTACAAATATGCGTATAGTTCTTCTGAAGCCGTTGAGAATATTTCGGTTTCATCACCCTCAGGCATTATAATAACGGTAGCATTGAAACCAGGAAGATCATGGCCTGTCTCTCTAGAGGAGAACATTGGTGATTGTTGAGAGCCTCCACCATCTTGCTATAGGTGCCAGATACTACATTCATTGAGCAACCCTCGTCCACACAGACGTTTGACGCCGTGGGGCCTTCTTGCTATATTACATGACCGTTAGCTCCGAAATCTCATTCTTATGGCATCAGATAATTTGTATATATCCTGACCGTCCTGTCAGTGGCACAATGTGAACTCTACAGACCCTACTTGGGTCCAAAATAGGGCTCAATATTAACATTCAAGTTACTTACCTGGGGAAAACGGTCAATGAATCCTTTTGACACCTGCCATATAAAATGCTAAATTAGATAATTGAGATAATTTGTTAGAAATTCCAAGAATATCGTTCTATTTTTGGTTGATTTCGACAATTTTGTGTCAATGTTTCGGCCGCATTTTATATAATCGGTCATTGTGGTGCCAAAATGCACAAAAAAATATTTAAAAAATATAAAACACGGTCGCACAGTTTGACAAAATATGGATTTTATTCAACGAAGTTCTCGCCACAGAGGACAATTCATACGTGTCGCTGGAGTGATGTTCACTAAACTTAAATGTATCTCCATTTGACAAATGCCACTTTGACGGGCTACCACCTTATTTCTTCTAGATAGTTTTCTTCATATATTCGTTTAATTGCGGGCAGATACTCTGGGAACGGTTATTATTATTATCCTTTGTACCATGAACTACAACGAAATTTCGAAATGAATCAACGGAGGATCACTTGTTTATATGTGTATATGAACATCAGCCACCCCCTCTTATTTGGAAGTGACATTTAACCCGGAAGTGGGCTCGACCGGACGTGACGTCACAATCCTCCACCACTGTTTTCCCTCCACCACCCTAAATACTAAGAGTTTTAATCTTTCTATATTACTGTGCCTCATGGAAACGGGAACTGAGGGAGATGCATATACTAGGCTATTGTGAAATACATCGGCTTGAGATTCGATGTTTTCTGGAAGATCGCTGTCCATAAGATTTTCAATTTTGATAGAAAAGATTGTTGAATCATACTCACCCTGGTTGGTAGCTTCGTCACCTCATATGACGTTGTTCGCACTTAAATCCGTGTAACTGAAAATGAAAGCAAGTGTCTCGCAAGAGAGCCCTGAAATCACTATCACTGATTGCATCTTTAATATCCCAGTTAAAACGGCATTCGTTCTACTATAATGGTGCGGATAAAATAATCCAGTTATATAAAAAATCTCTGCCATAAATATAAGTATTTTAATACAAATATATATGTAACCATAATAAGCAAAACAACTCAGAATAGGTATTCCCACAGGTTCAAACTGTTATTAATGACCGATTCAAAGTTGAACGGCAGCGGTCGTCCAGAAAGGGGTGATGCGGTACTTAGAACTTTAGCATAGAAACAAGAAACACTGATAGTTTTTTCTTGTTTGGTAATCGAATTACTGATCAATTGTGGGCCCTAAATATACAACTTTTTACTGATTTTGACCATTAATCTTTGTCAGTTGTTATGGGAGTCTAGGTGTGACAATCAGCAGCAGGTCGTGTGATAACTTATCCGGTTCGTTGGTCAGGTGTAGGAAGGACAATCGTTGAATGATGCCTGCCCAGCATGTCCTACCAGTGGCTCATTAAGTGGTTAACCCTACAATATCATCAACGGTCAAAGTTACTCAAGCAATAACATTTCTGACCTTTCACTCTCGTTGATTAACTGTTTTGAACACCACTTCAGACAAACTATAATGAGATGGGGAAAACCACTTTACAGAACATTTACTTGCTGTATTCGAGTATTTAACAATTAACAATACTTAAAAAATCTACTCTGGTTCGATGTTTCGAGTTCTTTACGCGATATAATATCTGGCGTATAGGGGTAAAAGCGTTCGGACTCCGGTTATTTTAGTTTCGTTTAGCGTTTACCGACGCAAGCGAAACTATTTCTAAGTGGCAACGGAACGCTTTTATCACTAAACGATTTCATGGGAAGATTCAATATCGTTTCGTTTATATCGCGTCTAGTTTAGATCTTTTCTTCTATCAAGCGAAAGGATTTGTCTTTCCGTTTACGAAACGAAACGATATCTAAACGCCAAACGGAATAATATAGAATCAGAACGAAACTTTCAGCGTTCAAACGCTTTTAGTAAACGAAGCGATTCCTGTAGCCAAAACCCTTTCGCAAACGAAACGATTTCCCCCGAACGAAACTGTATCTAAACGCTAAATGAAAATACTGCGACTCAAACGCTTTACGATATTTTAAAGATAAGGAAACGGTGTAATAGCGCAAACGGAACGCAGTGTAAACAGAAAGATTAACTTTAAAAAAAAACGCTTTCACCCATGTGAGCTAACTCAGTTGATTGACTCTGTGAACAAAATATTTCGCACGGATATAGCCAGTCTGTCGAGAGAACGTAATTTTTAAAATCTACCGAGATTTGAGCTGAGTAAACATGCTCTTTCTTTGACAACTGTATCTGGTCTATGGACAAAATCTGAACGGACGGCTCTAAACTTGAAGCTTGGTTCTATTTTATGCAAATCTCTTTAGGCTACTCTGAACAAATATCGTTTATCAGGCAATAAATTGATACTTGGAAAAATGTATCCGACAAATATGAATGTTCGCTGTTTGACTGCTTTACTTCATGAATGCGACGTATCTATGTAAGTTCTAAAGCTTGAAATGGGTCACTTGGACACACAAACTGGGAAATTAGACTGTTGCTGTATGAGTACTTTTATATATGATACAATTTTCAAAACAAAAAACAACAAAACAAAAAACCAAAAAAAAAACCCCAACGAGAGGCCTATTTTTTCTGGAGAAGATATACATTGAAATGTGAAATGTCCAATACGACTTGACCTCAGCAGATTTAAATACCACGTGCAACCTGTTTGCGGAGACTAGAGAAAGCCTTGCTATTCGTTATAGCTGCCGTATACTCGGAGATGCCAAATGCAGTCATGTTCTTATGGCTATGTAACTGCCCGATCAAATATATATCATGTGGCTATTGTTTATGAAATACCCGGCGATCATAATGCAGTCTTGAGATTTATCACACTTAAGCATTGCGAATAATTGAGAACCAAACTTCCCAGATGTTGGACAAATTTGACCAGGCTGACTCAGACAATGTTCAATCTGATAACCTTGTTCTGCCTTATTGAATAGAGAGGTAACGCATTCCTTTACTCTCTTATTTCATTATGGTAGGTATTCAGTCAAACGGAGAACAGTTTTATTCTGTTTGCCCACTGATTGCAGCCCTCCTGGTTACACTGCTGTGCTCGGCCCACCTATCGTCACCTTGTGCCTCCTGTCGCGGTATGGTGTGTAATAAAAGACGATCAGTCCTTTCGAACCCAGCACTCGCTAAATCCCATCACGGAGGTTGTTGTTCATTTGATTGCAAGATCCTTATCGATATAGTTTGACAGGGATAACACAACTGCTGAAGGAAATACTCCCATACTTCCACAATCAGCTAGCCATATCTCAGTCGATATGGAACCAAGAAATCCACAGAAGAAGCCTAGACTAGAGACAACGAAGTCTGACTTTGAGAAGGAAAACGCAGACAGAAAATTTGGTCATGTTACTAGCAGGACGAATGTTGAACCTGAAAATAAATGTACGTCCACTACTCACCCAAGCGACCAAGACAATCTCACAGGAGCCAAGACACCTTGTCTAAGACAGGGAAGAGACGCTTTATCGAGTCTTATTCATCCGAACCCGAAGTTCTAGAGATGAGGGGCAAGATAAACGAGAGAGAACGACAGCGGATGCACGATTTAAATTCCGCCATGGACTCGTTGAGGGAGGTGATTCCATATACGAACGGACCTTCCATCCGTAAACTATCGAAGATTGCCACTCTTCAAGTGGCGAGGAGTTACATTGTTTCTTTGACGCAGAGTTTGGAGGAGATGAAGCAACTAGTTGGAAACATTTACCAGAGTAACTCTCATCATAGACGACCACAAGATTTGACTCGATTAGCCACCCCTACCCCTCTCTACAGTTCCTCGTCCAGCGCCAATAGTACATTTGTGAACAGTTTACCCCATATCTCAACTGCGCACAGCATTCGACCAGCGGGACTTCACCTTCCTGGTTACTCGCATCATGGCATCCATAGACCTCACAGCCTCAACGGGGTACTGCCGCATCTTGGGCCTATTGGAGGAGTGTTCCCTAACACGCTATGTCCGTGTTGTCCAGAAGTGAGCAGAATATCACCCTTAACTATCTCTGGAGGCAAGTCAAGTGAATTTATAGCTCTTAAGAGACTTGAAAAATGATAAACGCTGATATGAATAACTTACTTGAAATTTATTGGACTCTTGATGTACTCGATAACGCCTTTTTATTCCAAAGGATTTATTAGCTTCTAGCATTGTCGATTCTCAACTGCTGGATTTGGAGCGTATCAGCTTCCCTGTGTGAGCACATCCTCGCGAGCCAGTGTATCAATCGATAGGTAACGATCGATACACTGGCTTGGTTAGTTATCAATAGCAGTTCTGGATATAAATGGCTCGAGGGCTTTCAACTAAACCTACCCAATCAGTAAGCGCGCTGAAGCAGCTCATCAGGCCAATCCTCAGCGAGGTTTGAGTTTTGACTGGTTTGAATTTCAACGCCAGCCAGACCCCCTTTGAAAATGACATCTGGTGTCAGAGCCAAATCGCAGCCTTCAGATACCGACGCGCTAATTCAAAACAACCACTGGGGATGAAATGTACGAGATTGGGTGATAGACGTTACGACTTGAGAACTCATCCGAATCACCAAAAAGGTCCAGGTAAACCATCTGCGAGGATTTAGGGATTAC
>JAVTVY010030010.1:0-12646 GCA_036873755.1 Hanleya hanleyi
ACTGTTTTAAAATATTCCATCAAGGACCCTGATTGGTTGATAGTAAGCTCCTAAATTGCATATCATTTGCATATATGTATCAAATTTGCACCCAAAACTATGTTTTCGTCCATATTTAATTGATAAAATCAACCTGTATTCAATTTTTTTTGCATGGATTTTTTAATTTACTTGTAATTATGTAAGATGACACAGACAATATACATTTAAAGTTTAATTGTCAATAAATTAACATAAATTATGCATAAATTTGCATAAATTATTGCAGTGAAATAGTTGGATTGTATGTTATACTTCTGATTTTGATGTTCACATCGCAATTAAGACATCGATTTTAATGTCGGTACCACTATGACTAACGTCATTATTTGTTTGCAATATATATACCAGGACAAAGTATATCATGATGGGACTGCTGGAGAGGAGCGGAGAGGGGACTTCTGTGGGTAGAATGAAGTAAAAAAATGTCTAAAAACCCTTGTTACACTGAAATATTATGTCGGTGAAATTGCACATGTGAATTCGATATTCCTGTATGTTCATCAACACAAATTCTTGTCTCAAAGCTACAAGGTGAGGATAAAGATGGTTTTGTGTTGAACACAAATTGGTGTTAATTCTAACACAATTTGTGTTATTTTCAACACAATTATTGTGTTAAAATTGCTTGAACGCGATTATTTCCGCAGTGCATACAGACTAAACTTAATACATAACAGGAACGCACGAATGGTATTTTTTGCAGTAAGAATATATTGGAGAGATATGTAATAGTTTGGACAAAAAGCAGCCGTATGACTTCACAGAAAAGCCTTCCTTTGCACCTCAGATTCAGACCAGAATTTGAAGGATTCCAAGACGTAGCCTTTGGAATGTTAGCCTCACTTTTATTGCAGATGTTCTTGTGGAAACTATGAAGTATACCTACAAAGCCTCTATAGCACCGGCTTAAGGGAATCACTATCAGATAGTCTAGCTCGGGAGCTGTGATGACAGATGACCACAAAGAAGTATCTCATCTGATGTTAATGCATGAACATCAAGGGCATCTGATGGAGTAAATGTTTCAACGTGGGGTAAACGTCATGGTGAATGCAATACGGTAATACACAGAAAGCTAGACTAAACTGTAATGCCCGACATAGTGTGGTAAATTTCCCACCAAGATAATAAACAAACAATTGTATTTGTCAAATGACATGTACAGAGGGCCGGCACAACTATCCAAAGCAATATGAAACATATGTTTGAATTGTATGTCAGTTAAATGCCAATAAGAGAAGAACAAATCAACCAAATGAAACTGCTATAGATGAATATTAATAAGAAAAACAGAACGGAAAGGTGTGTTATATAACATAATATGAAGACGACACCGTAGAAGGAATATGGAGGTGAATTGATGTAACTTCATGGTGCTGGCAGGAGCGATGTCAACAATCAACGCCATCACCTCCTAAAAGTGGTCTGATCCCACCAACAACTGTGCTGTAAACGTAAATGGGGAAAATCTCTCTTATTTGATCATATTTTCTCTGAATGTTTAATGAAGATCTTCAATAATGTCTTTCTGGGTACAACTCACACCACCAACCGTTCTGTCCATATAAACAAGAATAATCAACATCAAGCCCATTTGATACGGTTTAGTAGATATGGAGATGAAACAAAAGGGACAAATAACACAATGTTGGGCAACCACACCAACAAAGCAAGATGGAACATATTATCTGCCTGCAGTTTTATTTCTCAATGTTATTTATATTCATGTTGAATGGAGATGAATCTAATTAATGCAGCCCATGTTGGGCACAACTCACAAGGTATGTTTGCGGCGTCCACAAATGGCCCCCATCGCTAATCATCCATGTAGCTAGTTGACTTCACACGAACAACCAAGTAACGAGTTTGAATCCATATTAATTTGATATGGTTTCATTTTCGCAATGTTAATACATTCATGTTTAGTTTAATGGCGAGGAATCAAATTATTTATAATTGTGTCAATGTTTGGCGCAATTCACACCAACAAGCGTACGTCACAGAGGTCAAGGTATAGTGGAAAATTAAAAACTCGATCTGACATCAATGGGAATGAGTAAAAGATGAGGATTTTCTTTTGAAAAAAAAAATTGTATTCGAAAAGGAACTTATTTTATTAACTTTCATTTAACTCTTTGAAAATATACATATATTCATCTATATCATCCATTATCCCACCGAGATTGAACATCCGAGATAATGTGATAACAGAACTTTTTTATGATCCATGCTCACATTCAGAGATATAATAAAAGTTCCTTCACAACCTGTCTAATGCCATCTTCAAACGTTCATAAATCATTAGTTATAGGACTACAATTCTGAATCCTAAAATTATATCAATTCACTTCTTGTAAAATCTTGCTCTCGTTTTCCAGGAACTAAACTCCTAAATGTTCATTTCTATTTCAAACAATGGCTTTTCATTCTGTTCTCCAGCTTTCACTTTCAGCATTTCGACCCTTTTATGCAGTACTCGTTAATCATCTTCCTGCTTTTCTCCAGTATTGCTTCAATATTCTGGTGTAGATCTTTCTCATTCGACCTGTAGTTTCTGTACTGTGTCCTAAAGTTCCTGCTTTGTTTTTTCCTCATCAATCATTCTGTATTTCATTTCCACCAATCAGCTGGCTGATTGCCGAGTCTCTTATTCACTTCAGTTGCTTATTCATGTTCCTTTTTGTCGCGGTCAACTGGTCATGAATAACATAAACTGCACATTTACTTCGCCAATCGTCTTGTAGTTTCTAGTACCGTATGTTTATTTCAGATCTGCTTGCTCCAGACTTCTGTTCCTCTTGAGCTCTTCTCCATAGTCTTGGTTTACTTAGCAAGTGTCAGATCCGGCAGTCAATATTCAGCCATCGTCCATATTAGAATTTCCACATCAATAATCGAAAAAACTATTTTGTTTGACAATTATAGCACCAAATGTACTTTGAAAGAAATAGGTAAAACTGCATTTTCGCATTTCGTAAATCTAATGTTCATATACATTCCTATTTGACAAGGGGTATGTGGGTGCCGTCCAGGACGCCATCATGTTTATACCATAAATAGTATGCTCCCCTGAAGAATGGAAAACTGCTCAATATCTTAACCACGGCTATTAATATTAATATGAATCTACCAGAAGATGATGGAATATTAATTATCATTTTGTATAAATGTTAATTCTGATATACCATTTCTTCCATGCATTAATTACTAATCAGGGTCGATTACTCGCCAACAATGATTACTTTTGTACTGTAAATGTTTAATACATAACTTAGTAAATAATAAATCTATTTATATTAATTTAGTAGGCATACACCGGGTTTATAGTGGCCCAGAAAACGTCGCATCGATTGTGTTCTCCAATTAAAGGAAATATTGGTCACAAACTTCAAGCAGTCAGATAAAAACAATATCGTACCAGTGACACTATTTCATGATGCTAGAATTAAGTTGTTTTATGTTGATTCGAAATTGAAACACCAAAGAGTGGTAGAATACGCAGCAGCAAGTGATACAACAGCAATGTGAAATGACAACAAAGGCTCATGTTTAGAGGCTTGATCCAGGCACGACGGAAGCAATTGGTGATTGGAGGGGCCACTATTACAGCACCAATATAGGTAAGAGGTCCAGGGGCCGCCTAGACCCAGGAGTTCCAGCGGTTTTAGATAGTCGAAATCGTTTTGTAGGCGGTAATAAAACAAAAACTCTTCGCCTGTGTCAAGTCAATTTGTTTTACCGGTTTTGTTGTTTCTCACCACATTGTTTTTATTCGCCATCAAATAAATGATCGATGTTTGTACTTGTTCAGCACAGAGTTCAGTTTTTGTTGTTGTTTTTTTTGCTGAAAATATTGATGTTTGGGTGGGGGGGAAAGCATCCCCCCATTCCGCCGTCCCTGTGACATGGAACAAAAGTTTACAAAAAAAAAAGACCAGAAAATTAGACTGAATTCAGACTCACTTCTTCCTTGGTAAATTCAAGCATGGCACTAAACTTACATTGAAACAGTGGAATCAGTTGATAGGCCTATACTTTTCACTTTGAAGCACATGTTATAATATATTTCTTTCGTGCTGGGATACGGATTGCTATATTGTCTACCGCTCGTTTTCTTAATATTTATTTTTGTACTTCGAAAATTTCTGAAACTTCAGTATGTTCTGTGAACTAGGCATAATATCTAAAAATCAGACACCGTTTTTTTTTCTTAGTTGTTTTTTTTAGGCCCTATGCTATCTGTATTTTCCTAATGTTAATCTTATGGCAGCCGTAGGCCTACCCAAGCTATACGAGCGGGAACGCATTGCTGTCTGTGACAATGATTTCAGTCTTTTTTTTAGAGATTTTATGGAAATTGCAAGGAGATAATGGATATCCTGTGAGTACTTGCCAATTATTTTAAATCAGAAAGTGCACACGTTATCACGTTGATGTAGAGTGACCTTGACATGTGGACTGTACTATAGACCACGTGGTGTTCAAAGTTCATGCTCGCTGCAACAAACCTGCTTGTTTTGACGACGTTGGTCGAAAGTACTCTTTTCGGAAATTAAAGACACAGTCTATCATGGATGAAATCAGGTACAGTCAAGTACCCATTTTCACTCGAAAATAACTGAATTTTTCGAATCTGTATCATTCGTTTCTCTGGAAGGGAATTTTATGGGTCCAAATTGCGCCAAGTTCCCGTTCAAAGTGTTTTTCACACAATTTTTGTCACCAAAAAAACGTTTATTTCGTTAATATTCTATCTACAAACTTCAATCAAACGGATGTCATGAATATGGGATATGTTGTTTATAAATTCAGTCATTATACATGTCTGTCATACAGAACAGCGACGGTGCCCAGCGATATTTTCAATCTATGAAATCCGTCGTGTTCAAACTTTCACTTGAATGCGCGCTGCAACAAACCTGCGTCACACTGTCGTTTTCGAAATGTGGTGCCAGTTTTCGATTGAAAAGCCGGCTCGGTTTTCCAGATGGATAAGCATAGTAAGTTACCTATTTTTCTTCGTACATACTTCCGTGATTCACAGCTATTTGTGCAAATTTATACAACTCGATTTTATTGATTTACAGCGTAAAATCCAACGTTTTTGTGTGTTTTTTTCGAAAATTTCAGTCAAATGCGGATATTTTCTTTAAAATGCAGTTTAAAAATTTGCACATTCGGTTTCAGTCTATTTGGGACCTACTGATTCTGATTATAACAACATTTCATGTCTGCCTGTAAGTTCTGGCAGCCGGGTTTTATGATATATTTCATGTCCGATTTCGCGAAAATCACGAAAATCCATGTGCCATCGTGGCGAGTCCTGTTTTCGCCTCGACCTTCCGAGATTAAATCGCCCATTTCAGGATCAATAACCCTTACATTTTCACTAAACTTAGCACATAAAA
The DNA here is from genome assembly GCA_036873755.1 of Hanleya hanleyi. Lineage (NCBI taxonomy): Eukaryota > Metazoa > Mollusca > Polyplacophora > Lepidopleurida > Hanleyidae > Hanleya > Hanleya hanleyi. Next base: position 5,451 of record JAVTVY010030010.1, read on the forward strand.
AAACGAATGAATAAGCTTTATATTGATATAATTATTGTGTGCATTTTATATGACAAACACTGCAAACTTCGCCTTTGTATTGCACTGACTGTGTGAAATGCCGTCGTTCGCGGCATGTCCCCTGCTTATGTCACGTGATGTAAACACCCTAATTAAAGCTAAAACTTGCTTGATGTTGAACAGAGTGAAAGACATGAGCCTCATTGTGCAAAGGGTAGTGTTAAGTGGAACGTGAAATGCCCTTAGCAAGCTAAGATGCCTCACTCTATGTAAACCTGTCATTGCTAGAGGTTTTAGTTTAACCAGTTATTGTGCAATCCGCGTTCCCGGTCTATGACAGGTCACACTTTTCCCATAAATCGGCAAGCGCTCTGCAATCTGTTGTAGCGAGCAAAACTCAGCGAGAAGACGAAAAAGAAGAAAATTGATGGGATTGCCAAGTTACATGCACGCATCCTGCCATATGAACATCGCGAATTATTATAACTAAAAGAAGGAAATTCTAGTCGAAAAAGGAATCAGTGATTTTGCTGAAGAGGTAAGCCTAGCCGTGTTAGAAGGAGAATTTAAAATGAAGAAACGAAGGGAAGGGTACAGTGCGGTCATAGTTAACAAGACCAGTTGCCAAGTGCAACAAGAATTCACCTTCATCCGTTTAAAACTGATCTACATTCTAATTCCAAAGGATCTGCTGCAAGTTGTATTGTCAGTATTGTCAGTCTTTTGTCCAGGATATTACCTTTTCAATGGGAGGTCTTACACCAAAGCCTTGCCTAATTCCTTCTTCAGCTCAGCCAGTACATGTGCTCTAGGTAAAATAAACATGCGTTGTCTTGAAAATGCACCATGCTCATTCACAATCATGATAAGAGAAATCAGCCGGGCTATTTCGATGGCAATGTCTTTGATAAAAATGTACAGAACAACAGCACTTATAAAGAGTACAACTGGGATAAATGTGTATATGGTCCGTATACGTTTATAATTAGCTAGCCCCTTTCCCACACGTTCGTATTAATTACACGTTTTTAAAAATCGCAAAGAAGAAAATGTCAGTAGTCTGGGTGAATTCACAAGCTGGTTGGGCCGTTCAATTCACCAACGCCTCGACGAAGCTGCGATGCAGTCCTGGATCCCTCCCTGTACTCCTCCCACAACATGTGTATTCTTGACTGGAATATATTTTGTCTATACTTTATATAATAACGACTATTTACAAGGTAAAGTTCTATGTACATGGAGTAGTGGAAAAGGAGTATATACAAAAGTAAACAAGTATTAAATAGTAATTGGCAATTATTTTACAGTTCAATTGTTCTCTGCATTATTTTTTTTAGTTCTTTTCTGCCCCACCGCCGATAACTGACATTACTTGATTGAAATTGTAGTTTAAGGGCCGCTTCCCATACGGATTTCGCGGCCCATTAACTCAATGTTTTATTTATATTTCACTGTCCATTTCTTCGTTAATTTAACATCTTTTGCAGCTTTAGATATTAAAATAAATAATTAAATAATGAATAACAATAACAATGAGGAAATATAAGTTCTAGTAGAGAAGAGTCACTATGTACAAGTCGTTAAGTCTGTTGGTTAAGTTCTACTGTTACTGATACTGATTGAAGTTGGGGACGAGTTGGTTTGTGGACGAAGTGACCTGATCCCGAATGAATAAAAGCCCTAAAAATACACAACTTGACATTAACATTTAAAATGCTAGAAAGCCGTTTCAAGGCGTTTAATTGACGGCCTGCCTTCTTGCATACTTCAGATATGGGGTGACCAAAATTCATGCATTTGTCTACGACTACACCCAATAGTCTAATGTGATCTAAACTGGGTAAGACTTCCCCTTCAAGATGTAAGTCTGTGTCCTATTTGGTACCTGTCACAAAGAATTGGAACTTGGAAGGGTTAGCCTGCATGTGATTAGATTGAGGTCAGTACATGCTCAAGTGCACTCATTGTCTCTCATTGTCCTTTGGTGTTGCATCATACATACTCCGGCTGTAAAACAAGGTCACAAGGACCCGGATGAATGGAAGTGCCCGGCTGTAACACTTCCCACCGAAGGACCCGGAAGGACAAGTCCGCGAATGTAAAACAAGGACCCGGATGAATGGAAAAAACCCAGATACAAGTCAGTACATGCGTTCCTATCATTGAGTCCCCGACTGTAAAACAAGGTCACAAGAACCCGGATGTAAAGATGAACGGGATATAGGTCAGTACATGCATTCCTATCATTCGATACCAGAACTGTTCATACCCAGGTTACGCCCGATTCACGCCTACCGGAAGTGACGTCATACACCTGCGCACAAGTGCCAGTGGAAAAGTCCCGATGGAATGAGAGCATACAATACATGCATCATTCAAATGACCTTGAACTATAGTGATCACGTGACCTCCACACGAAAGTAGGTCAATGTATATGCGTATACTATACTACTATCATACGAAGAAACTTCTGTTCATAGGCATACGGTAACGGGTGATATATGAGTGTATTAGGGCGTTTTCCAAATGGTCACATTCGATTGGTCCCGTGAGACCCGACATCGGCGCAATCACATTCATAAAACGAAGACACACCTCCAGAAAGCGATCGATTGAAATGATCCCTTCCATCACAAAATAAAAATCATATCATTTTCCTGTGAACTGTCGCCCATTTTATTATATTTTTTCAAATAGGTTAGGCGGTTTGTAATATGAGTTTTCTCAAGAAAAACAAAGAAGCATGCTCCATTAGAATGAGAAATAAAATAGCTAATTCGCACAGCTTCAGTTTGGTCTCCCACAATTTTGCGCCGGGAGCACTTAAGCGAAATCGACATGTCTCACGTCTGAGATTCCCAGGTCAAAATATTTGAATACGGATAATTTCATTGGCTTGTTTAAATAGAGCGGACATGTGACATGATGTGGAAATACACGGAGAATGAATACCTGGATACCTGGATACCTGTTGTTTGAGCTGAAGTCCAAGACTTATAAGCTCCTCCAATCATCCGAGTGCTGGTACTTTATCCTTTCCGGTGTCACCATCCTGCTTTATACCAATACATGTATTTATCTCTTGTCCTACCCCAGTGCTTATCTAATCTATTTTTTTCTATTATTTTTCGGAAAATTAAAGTCACCCATGAGTAGAAAGTGAGAGAAGTTTTTGGAACAAGCGGCGTTGATTATACTGTTAAGCTGAGTACCCATCTATGGAAATCTCTGACTCCCCAATGCGACCACAGTTTTTTGGTTTCACCTCAGAGATGCAAATTATGTCTCGATCACATGATAAAATCCTGGCCACCATCTCGTCTTTTTTATTCAGCATGCTATCTGTGTTGGTATACGAAATTTTTAGATGAGAAAGTGAATCAGGAGCAGCGCCCGCAAACGGCAACTCATTTACACTATGTACAAAACTGGAACTATTATTTGTATTTACAATTAACGGCTGGGGAGGCTCGGTGCGGACACCGGAACAACGCGGTTCTTCCGGATCATTACATTTTCTCCTGCTGCTCTCCGGACCCTCAACTCTTGGCGCAGATGGAAGGCTCTCTCTCTCTCTCTTTCTGTGTCTGGTCTGGGACAACATATATTTGCCGCATGTCCTGATTTGGGCTGTCTTTCAATGTTTTCGCATTTGTCAGAATCTTCCTCCTAAAGGCAGAATTGGCAAAACAGACCTTTAATAATCGTGGCCTATTCTCATTTTTCTCACCAATTCGATCCACCGAAGATATTTCGCTCTTTATTTTGTCCTTTTCTTCGCCCGAAAAATCATGAAAAACATTGACTAGTGCTATCATGTCATTTTGCTTGGATTCTAGGGAGTCGTTTCCCTCACCTTCCCTCAGCCCTTGAACTATAAGATTATTCTTTTTGAGTTCTTTTAGTTTACTTACTGTTACCGCTTCCCTGACCAGTTTTTCTAGCGTTGGTCCCTCCACAAAGTTCTCTCCCATTCCAGATATTCTTTCATTGATTGATCTCACCTGCTGTTGAAGTACACCAACATCCTTTTCCATTATTTTCTGTTTTTCCTCAATCCTGGTGGTAGCTGCGAGTGTGTTTTTTACACCAGGCATCGCACGTTTACAGCCGCCACAGAACCACATAAATGACTCCAACAGTTCTTTTTGATCATTCAGCAATTTATACAGCTCATCCGACAGACCTGTGCATTTTAGACAGTACCAGAAATTGCAGAAATCACATTCCATAGCATGATCGTCTTGGCTAATAGCTGACTTGCAGGCACCACAGTCTACACTCGAAGAGGCTGTACTTGAAGTTGTACCGAGTTTGACTCGCGATCGCGTCGATCAGTCCGCCATCTTGAAACTTTGTTTACCGGTTGTCAAGGGCCCCAAAATTGACAAAAACTAAAGATCAGGAGATTTCACAACAGATCGGAGAAGATAGGAGAAAAGCCAACGATAGTTGGGTCTACATACGACAATCACACATAAATTTGGATCAACAGTACACACGTAAATTCCCCCCGCGACGGTGCCGATCGGCACGGTAAACAGTGTGACCATTGGAATGGTCCGGAATGGTGACGACCGGGTTCAGAATGGTGACGAGCATATCGTCACCACTCGTGACCATTCCAATGGTCACAATGTTTACCGTGCCGATCGTCACCATTCGTTTGACAATCGTGTGTACCGCTCCGGTACACAGGCGCATGTTTACCGTCTGTGTAAACATGTAACTCTTCTGTATTTCAGGGTACATAAAGTATTCAGTCTCCTGTCCGTTGTGTTATAAATGTCAGTTATTGTACCTGCTTGGAGATTTATTCAATGTGTCCGACGATGGACACACCACTACGGACACGAATGGTGCACGAACGGTACCGGCGCGGACACAAGCAAATAGTTTTTGAAACGCCGGCACTGCGTAGAACTCTTTTACGTACGGAGGTTCAGTTAGTCCGCTCCTCGTGGCGCGTTCATCACTGTTCGAATTCATCCAAAACAACAACAACATCATATTCAACGAGTAACAGCTGGCGAGTCAGCAGTCGTCTTGGAGCTTGTGCGTCTTTTTGCTGTGCAGCGACAACAGTCGACAATGAGACAGGCCTGCTATTAATCAGTCAAAGAGAACAGAAACAGGAAAAAACAACAACATGGAAAATGAAGGAAAAGGAAACAGAAATTTTTTGATCTGCCAGGCTGCCGACGTCATGCCATGGACGTCAAATCGTCATGGAACAGGTGAACGAGCGAAGTATTTCATTAATTTAAAGAATTGATTTGGATTTTGAAAATGGACTGTGGCAGGTAATTATAATTGAGTAGATGGAAGGGAAAGATGGAATGCTTACATTAGCACTAAGTAAGTGTTTTGGTGATGTGTACTGGAATTAGGGGGGCAATCTCGAAACCAGAGCTATCCGGTCCTGTCCTCCCTACTATGCTCTGGGAGGGCGCTCGGCAGTACGATCGGTCATTGGATAGAACACAAAACCCTAGAATTTAGAACATAACGAGAGCGTATTTGTGGGGATCAAGCCGATGTCCCGACGTCATGAATGTTACGAGCGCGTCTGAAAGATGACGTAGCCTACTAGAATTCTTTATGCATTCTTGCGAAACATTTTTTTATTCTGACGTCATGACGTTATGACACTGGCGATGAAAATGACTCATGACTGACGTTCTATAAAGAATAGGATATGTTCCAATGGAACCGGAAGGGGCCACGTGAAAGAATTTTTCAATGTATTATGGGACCAATTTTCAGCGACCGTCGTCCCAGGGGTTCGTCGGAGCGGCCAATTTTCCAGCGGAGAGCGACCCCTGGTGGCGAGGTTGTTAGGGGGGGGGGGAGGTAGGTGGAATCTTGAACTTACAGAAAGCCCAAAAATTAATAACTGTATTTCAGAACGGGAATGGGATACCATTACCATATGGATTTTTTTTTCCCCAAGGTGACAGCAAAATGATTACCATTTTTTTTTATTTTCCCAAGGTGACAGAAAAATGATCTGAAACCTCCAAAACCAGTGCTAAAAATTATGCTGAGTGAGTCCAATAACTCCCATGTTAATGCAGATATATTCTTTATGTACCGTACAAAAGACGGTTCTGTATTTGATTATCTGAATATTAGTCCGGGTCAAACATATGTTAATAATTATAAACGTCTGGTTCATCATTCATCTGTCGTCCATCAAAAAATAACCATGTCCATAACCCAAAGACCTATGTCCCCGATACACTCCTGGTTTCCCTGCTCGTTAACCCTGCAGATAATCGCCTCTTGGCCGCTACAGGTCCTTAAAGCTTTTTAAATATGCATTATCCAATCATTGTGCTGTACTGGTGATTCCCCACTATGCCTATTGGTTGAAAGCTGGACTCTTGATGCCACAGATAAAAATACAAACTGAGAAAAATTCTCCACAGTTTTGATTTGAATTGGCTAAACAGTTTCCAAAGGCTGTTTATAAACTCTATTAACATTAGTCCTTGGTAATTTGATGAAATATGGAATGGAGACTCTGTTACTCCAGAGTCACTCAGTATCCGGGAGAGGAGACCAGGGCCTAGACCAGGGCCTAGAAATCCGTGATAACTGGAATATTTTCGCCCCGGTCCAAAACTCAGTCCCATGCTGTAGATACAGGCAGAAGAATACGAAATACAAATTAACATGGGGGGTCAGAGTCTCGCGTCAATGCACCTGTCAGTTCACCGGGGCAAAGCTATTTTCTAAGAATTAAAGGGGAATCTTACTGGCACTTGATGTCTCAAGAGTGGTAGATCATTCAATTTTTTTGCATAACCTCTATTTATTTGTATTTCAGATCCATTGTTTGGAATTTCACTCATCTCTGTGCAGCTATATTTTAGATTGACATTCCATCATTTCTCCTTGATCAGAGAAGTATTTCAGCTGATATTCCCACCCAAACTATGTGAGTGCTGGAGAATTGCTGTCTGCTATCAAAGATGCTGCAGAAATTAAATCAGCAGTTTGAGTAAGTGCAGAGGTTTCATTTTCAGGCCTTTCTCATTTGAAAATCAGAGAGATACACACATATACGCTATGTCCTGGAGATCTCCTGGCACTGATAATTTAAAAAGTGAGGAGAGGGAATTTCACAATAAAGCAGGGTACGGTAATTCCCCTAGTAATTCAATCACAGGAAGTGGACTTTTCAACTCTAT
>JAVTVY010030011.1:0-13160 GCA_036873755.1 Hanleya hanleyi
GGGGCCGGGCCGGGCCGGGCCGGGCCGGGCCGGGCCGGGCCGGGAAAAACCCCGGAAGTTGAACATCCGGACGTCTAAGAGAACATTGTAACTCTTCTGGGTTTGGAGGTGAAACCCGGAAGTGACGTCACAACCCACGTGACATTGCACAGCAGAATGGAAACGACACCCTAGTCTAGACCCCTCACATAGGCTTCACATGGATACCTCACTCGATCCTATCGGCCCACTAGTGGCCCACCTAGACCCCAAAACGTCTATTTCCATACCCTTTGTCCACTGCGCATGCGAAGAGTGACGATATTTCAAGCCCGCACTCACCCCATCAGATGCCCCCTCACATAGGCTTCACATTGATACCTCACTCGATCCAATCGGCTCACTAGTGACTCCCCTAGATCCCAAAACGTCTATTTTCATACACTTTGTCTATTGCGCATGCGCAGAATGACGATATTCCTACCCCACATCCACCCCATCGGTTGCCCCCTCACATACGCTTCACATTGATACCTCACTCGACTCCATCGGACCATTAGTGGCCCACCTAGATCCCAAAACGTCCACCCCGTATGGACCTATACACCCATAGCCATGCAGTATAGGCCTATGGGCCTACCCAGGCCTCGGTGACTTTTTCCAAAAATTTCACCGTTTCGCTCTGGGACCCTTCCCATCGTGTTCTAAATGACGAGACGTGAAAAACAAATCCAAGCAACCCATATCACAATGAACGTGTGTGAATTTCCCAGGATGGACCTATACCCCCCCATATAGCCAGCCTATATGCCTATATACAGACCTCGGTCAACTTTTTCCAAAAATTTCACCGATTCGCTCCGGGACCCTTCCCATTGTCATTTTCTTGGCGAGACGAGAAAAACGCGACCCCACAATCCATAGTAACACCAAAAAAAAAAAATTGACCATCCCCATACCCCATACAGGCATTTTCCCTTATATTGTATAATACAGACCCCTATTGTAGGGGTAAAGTCCGTGTTCCGATTTTTATAGTTTCGGGAAAAAATCTTAATTTTACATGCACCCACCCCATTGACTTGATAGGCAGGTCCCAATAAGCCCAGGGACCGATATTAGCCCTTTTGGCTGGGGTTGATAGGTGTTTTCACCTATTTTAGGGGTAAAGTCCGTGTTCCGCTTTTTATAGTTTCGGGAAAAAATCCTAATTTTACATGCACCCACCCATGACTAGATGCGCCTTCACGAATGCTTCACTTTGATACCTCATTCGACCCAATCGGACCATGCAGCGTATTTGAAATCTGGGGACTACTTTTTCTCCGCGGAAGCTTTTTCCCGCGACCGCATCACCACCAGACCGCATCACCGCGGAAGAATAATCGTGATGACGTCATCAGTTTATGTGCACTTTCCGGATGTTGAAAAGTTCCCACCAAGAGCTCTGCCACATACCCCACCCGTAGAGAGCCTCACAAAGTTCCCCCTTAAATTTTACCCGGGGGAACAAATAAGTAGGTCAATGTGAGTGTAAATGCCGTCTACATACTACTTCCAGCGTTACGGAATTGCAAGGTACCCATGTTTCCTATTCTTCTGAGCCAATGTTATTACTCGTCCATGGGAAAATCTGTTTTGGAATATCATTTTTCTAACTCTATTACTAAGAATTGTAGGATGAGAGAAGAAAAGGGGAAAACAATTGTTTTTTACCGGGTCACGTGACATTCGAATACCGCGTTACGGAATTACAGTGAATTAACCTCCTTATGAAGACGTGTTGGTTACATATATATTCCGTGAAAACTCGAATGTTTCTCATTTAATGCCTGATTTTATTCGAATCCTGAGCGCCTGGACTACATTATATCTGATTTCCATCAAGTAAAGTTTCAAATTGATAAATGTGGTTAAGCAAACCTGCGTTACGGAATTACATTTTGGTTCATCTTTTAAGCAGTTGCGATTTTTCCTATTTTACAAGTTTCGATTTTATCCGGTCTAAAAAATTCTGAAGACAGACCGAAACACATGAATTCTGTTGTCATGTACCCGGCAATGCACGTATATTCGATTAAATGTAAAGAGCGATAATGACTGGTCAACAACATGGGCAAAATTGTCCAGGAATGACATAACCAAAATTTTGAATTTTGTTACGGAATTACATTTTGGTTAAAGATTTCGTGGAATTGATGTTGAAAAGTTAGCAAAAGTTCTTATAGTGTAGTTCACTGTAACATGTAGATATAATCCAATATCAGATCTTTGTTCCTTATATCTGAATGTTCATTTCAACCCTCTAAAATAGTTTTCATTAGCTGAAACGCTATGTGCTGCAGCAGAGAGCCACTAACCGTCCGCGCAGTTCGGAGGAAAGCCCTTCATCCTCTTTTGCTATGGGTATTCATGAAACCCGTAGGCCTTACCTTGAAACACCAGCAACAAAGTCTGTTGGTGATGCCACTTCCAAATCCACACACCATGAAATATCTCCGAGCAGTCCACCTTGTGCCCCATCTATTGGTGTTGCCCCTGATCGCAGTGTTCCAGAGTGTGATACTTCTATCAGATCACCACCTCTCAAGCCGCCTGAACATTCCCAACCATATATGCCGAGCCCTGTTGGCCCCATGATGGGCCCTTCATACCAGCAATTCACTGGAACGCCATCTGCCTCTACATCTGCCTGGCCCACGAACATCACCAATCCTATGTACCTCTCGGGCTTCTCTGGCCAAAATCCCATGATGTGGCCATATTCGTCTTGTTTTCCTCCAGTTCCACAGTACTTCCCATGGAGGCCCAATACATTTGGTCCATCGACATTTACCCAGTCTCCGTTCAATGGTGTTCTTGCTCAGTGAATGCTGTTAAATTTAAATTTCGCCTCATTCTATGAACTTTGTATCATCGAAACTTTTTCATGTGTTTTTTAATTGAATAATAATTCTTACATGTGCAGCGATTCATACAGGTAGAAATATTAAATTTGAAGGTCTGAATTTGGTCGTTGTGAATTTTACCCTTGATTTGCCGGTGGTAATACTTGTATGAATCACTGGTGCATGTTTTGAATATGGCAGCATCACATTCCAGCAATTAATCTGTATAAATGTTTCACTGCCGAATAGCCTAACAAAAAAAAACAAAAAAACAAAACAAAAAAAACAAAACAAAAAAAAAACAAAAAACACGCGCCTCATTTCATTGGTTACATGTTGAATAACATTAATGTGAATGACCTGAATCACCGCATTAATTAACTCTGAATGATCTGATGTTGAATACAATCATTTCGTTGATTACATGTATTTCCATTTTCAATGCGGTTGAGTATGGTCATGTATTGTGATTAATATAAATGGTGTTCTGTATTGGAGGTCCAAATTACTGTTAACTGTATCAATCAAATAATTCAATATCTCCTAAATTAAAATGTACTAAATAATCATCGAATGTAATTGTTAAATCTGATAATCTGTAATATTGTGATTAATCACTAAACTGAACATATATTATCAAGTGCTATTCCAAATTCGGTAATGAACTACATCTGTATGCAGATCTGTATATACTGCGAACCATTTTTTTATCCAATTCACATGTACCTGTCGCATGGATGGATGGAGGTGTAAATTTAACCGACAGGCCTTATACTAGGTAACTCTCTGCTCCCAGTGGGCTGTTTCTGGCTCATTTTGTCCTCCATTCATCCATGCAACTGCAAAGATTCCATTCCATTGTATACATGTCACACATTCCAATCCATTGTATACAGGTTACATTTGTTCACAGTATGACAGATATTTGTCTTCGCCCGTCCCTACTCTGTTCTCTGTTATATAAGCATGTCTATACCATTTGTATTTTGGAATATCCAAGGGTTACCTAACAAAGTTTCTGATAGGCATAAGTTTGATGATATACTGACTGTTTTGGAAAATTATGATTTCATTGGTCTTGGAGAAACCTGGTTGACAGTTGATGATGTTGTTAGTGAAAAGTTTAATAATGTTTTTCCGGGTTTTTATTCCTTTCATAATATAAGGGAAGACAACTACTTGTATGACCACTACGGTAGAGGTGGTATGTCATTCTACTATAGAGTAGGGTATCATGGTTCCATTGAACTTGTCAAGAAAACTAGCCATTCAATGTGGATCAGGCTGAATGGGGCTAAACTTAATCTTGCAAAAGATTTATACATATGTATGGTGTACATCCCACCGGATAATTCCCCTTTCTGGCATAAAAATCAGTTTGACCCATATGATTGCCTTGAGCGAGATATTGCCAATTTCTCATCGAAGGGCAATGTCTTACTTGGGGGTGACTTCAATGCACGAATATCCACTCGATCTGACCAGATCGATGACTTGGACTCCAGGCATTCACCATTACCAAATTTTCATTCCAATACCAGTAATTCAATACCTGAATTGCGTAATAATTTTGACAAAAGAATTAACTCGTTCGGGTTATCTTTATTACAGTTATGCAAAAGTTCCAATATTCGTATACTGAATGGTTGATGCCTAGGAGATAGCTTTGGAAATTTTACCTGTTACCATTACAATGGATCAAGTACAGTGGACTATATCATTATATCACCTTCTATGTATGAATCGGTCATGTCTTTTCAGGTTAAGCCTCTTACATATCTCTCGGATCACTGTCCTATCAGCATGAGACTGAGAAGCTCATTCAACTCAAAATCCTCCTCTAAAACAGCTAAACCTGTAGAAATCAATAAGCACAATGCTTACAAATTCTTATGGTCATCAGACTCTCCATCTTGTTTTTTAGATGCACTTCACACAAGGCAAGGAAAAATTCTATCTAACAACTTCATTATGCATCCATACACAATGTCGGCTGATGGTGCTAATCTAGCAGCTACTGATTTCCATAACATTTTAACTACTGCTTCTGTTCAATCCCTCAAATTGATACGTACTACCCCTCGCAAAAAGAAACGAAAGAAGCGCTGGTTTGATGCTGACTGTAACACATTAAAAGCCTCCATGTTTAAATCTCTCGATAAATGTAAAGCACACCCCTTCAATAAGTCTTATCTTTCGGAATACTATAAATGTAAAAAGGCCTATAAACGCCTTTTGAAATATAAGGAAAAAATACATAGGACTAAACTTTTAGATCAGTTAACTAGCTTATCTGAAAATAATCCTGCAGAGTACTGGAAACTCATTAGAATCATAACAGAAGATGCCTCAAATGATGAACCTGACAACATTAATCTTAAGACCTGGACTGACCATTTTACCGACCTAAACACTGATAGCTCACAAAACATTACCTTTCATCAGTCAGTTGAAACCCAACTAGAAAACATTTTGTCAAGTCCTATGGATATAAATGAAGACCTAAATTATCCAATTACTGCTGCTGAACTAAGAGCTACAGTAAATAAACTGAAGACTAAAACGGCCACTGGCCCTGATAATATACTCAATGAGATGATTCGCTGCTCGGCTCCTTCTCTAATAGATCACTATCTCAAATTATTCAATCTAATCCTTGACACTGGCACATTCCCTAAAACCTGGACTACTTCATATCTTACACCCCTATATGAAAAGGGGAATAAACTAGACCCTGGAAACTACAGAGGTCTTGCTTTGGGCAGCTGCCTGGGCAAAGTCTTTCTGTCAATCCTCAATCGCAGAATTACAGCTTATCTGGAGAGTAATGATATGATTGATGATACACAGTGTGGATTCCGGAAGGACCACAGAACATCTGACAATGTGTTTATATTACGAACACTCATTAACAAATTTAAAACTCAGCACAAGAAGCTCTTCGTTTGCTTTGTGGATTTTTCTAAAGCCTTTGATAATGTCTGGAGAAATGGCTTACTTTATAAACTTTTACAACATAACATAAATGGAAAAATCTTCAATGTCTTAAAGAGTATGTATGAGTGTACCTTCTATAATATTAAAACTTCATCTGGTGTTTCTTCACCTATTTCTTCTGAAAAGGGTGTTAAGCAGGGATGCGTCTGTAGCCCTATGCTATTTAATATCTACTTAAATAACTTACACACCTACATGGACAACGAATTCTCACCAATTCTTGGTGATAAAACAGTCTCTCATCTCCTATTTGCTGATGATCTTGTTCTGATTTCATCTAATCCTATTGGCCTCCAAGCTAACCTAGACAACCTCAAATGTTTCTGTACTGATTGGAAACTAGACTTGAATATTGCAAAAACCAAGGTGATGGTCTTCAATTCCACACTTAAATGTAGCACTTCTAAATTCCGGTTTAACTATAACACACACCCTGTTGATATTGTACCCAATTATACCTATCTTGGAGTAATATTTTCAAACAACGGCACATTCCGTGATGCCATAACTCACCTGAAAAACAAATCTCTCAGGGCCTGGTATAAAATGAAGGCAAATTTATGCACATCTGAAAGCGCCCCTGTTAAAACACTCCTCACTGTTTATAATGCAGTCTGTAAACCAATAATTATTTACGCTTCGGAAATCTGGGGCAGCGATTTGGTAAACTTAAGTCATAATAACCTGTTTATGAACTGGAGTAGATCCGTATGTAATATTCCAACAGTCAAAGTCTGTAAATCTGTCCTGCACTTACCTAAAAAGGCTAGTAACATTGGTGCTCTTGCTGAACTTGGTCTCTATCTATGCTCTCTGCAAGTTTTCATCAACATGATCAAGTATTGGCTTAGGCTGGAACAGTTGCCGACCAGCAGACTTCTGTATCACGCATACTTAACTGACAAAAGTCTAGCACAAAGTCACACTAAGGTCTCCTGGTTTGGCAAAGTTCAGCACATATTACAAAGTCTCCACCTGCATAACCTGCCTAGGAGCATGCATCTCCCTACCCAGTGTATTTCTCAGCTGGTTGATCAGTTTAATAACATTTATACTGACTGCGTCTCTTCTTCTAATTCTCGCAAACTCAGAACTTATAGCACCATTAAATCTAAACCTAGTTATTCAGAATATCTCAGTTCTGTGCACAATGTGAAGTTAAGAAAATCCCTAACACAATTTAGACTCAGCTGTCACTCACTTGAAATAGAAAGAGGCCGATACACTGTTCCTAAAACTCCGGTATCAGACAGAATCTGCAAACTCTGTCATTTAAATGAGGTAGAAAATGAATATCACTTTTTGCTCGAATGTCCCAGGTACAACTCCCATAGAAAACAGGCATTTCTATCCATCTCCCAAGTTAAACCTGATATTCTAAGTTTCAACTTGAATGAACTTTTCATTCTCATGCTTGACCCTCCGAGTGATATTGCTACTGCTGTGGCACACTTTATTTTTCACTCCATGCAAACGAAACGGCTAGATACATCCTCTTGCAAAGAGTAATAACTACCTCCGTGTACAGTTCACGTACTGTGATATTGAATGATAATTGCATAGCACCGCATTATATTGTAGCCTTGTCTATACAGAAATGTATTGTATTCGTTCATTCTGTAATATACGGTAGCCGGGTAACACCGCACTATATTGTCCTTATATTGTAGCCATGTCTACACAGACGTATGTTGCATTATTCCATCCATTCCTAAATATATGGTAGCCGGGTAACACCCGATTATATTTTAGCCATGTCTACACAGAAGTATATTGAACTATTCCATTCATTCTGAAATATTTGGTAGCTGGATATTATCATTGCATTATATTGTAGCCATGTCTACACAGAAGTTTATTGCATTATTCCATTCATTCTTCATTGGTAGCCGCATTATAATATTGTAGCCATTTCCACACAGACGTATAGAACTATTCCATTCTTTCTGTAACATATTTAGCCGGGTAACACCGCACTATATTGTAATTATGTCTGTTCAGAAGTAATATTGAGTTATTCCATTCATTCTGAAATGTATGATAGCCGGGTAATACCGCATTACATTGTAGACATGTCTATGCAGAATTAATAGACTATATAGTATATTGAATCATTCCATTCATTCTGCAATATATGTTAGTCAGTCACGATGCATGTTACAGTACATGTAACCTTATCTACACATAATGTGACATTGTATTCATTCCAGTGAAATTTATATTCGTTAGATTCTGTGATTCCTTCGTGCCACGTCCCTTGCGGATATATATATTGTATGCTTTGGTACAAATAAATTGAATTGAATTGAATTATACAGTTATCTCCCTTGTAAAGCCTCTCTGGTTTATTTTCTTTGGACATGCGCCTCCACGTCATTTTCCGAGTGCATTTCCTTCAGAATCGGCAGAAAATAACATAAAAGTGACGTGGAAACCAACAGATTTTCTTAACCAACTCATAGAATCAATAGTTATATAACATTTCATCGGATGTGTGATGTTGTTATACCTTGATTCTCCCAGTTTGTAACGAAATTCGTAGTGAACTAGCCAAATGTCAGCCACTCCGGCCGCCTCGAGGCACGCGACCAGTTGACAGGTACGAATCCCTTGCTGTTTGCCACTGCTAGTGTGACAGTTTGCAGCAATTATTACACTGAATTACCCTTACTTAAACATCTTTTATATTCATTCAAATGACTGTTTCCTAACTATGGTGACGCCACCCCGAGTCCTCTGATGTATTGAGATTTCAGCGCCATTCAGTATGTCCAACCTGCAGTATGACTGAAACCATTTGTGATGTGAAATAAGGTTTTCCATTGCTGATTTGTGTTGTTAAAGTGGTATACTCGGCCATTTAATATCAGTTTTGTCAGTTTAGAAATGGCAAAGTCTCAGGTAGATGGCCCAATGGAAGTAGCAAATACTAGAAGAGTATATCCCATTAATTGTTTATGCCCATGTTGAAGAATTACAAAAGTGTGAACATATATTCTGAAGTTAAAATTGTAACATCCTGTCCTGCAGCCGAACAGTGATTGAAAAATCTTGAAATGTGCCTTGTTAACTCTCCAGAAATTTGTAGATGTTCCCCTGGTGAAAGGCCTTTGTAGAGTAAAATAGGAATTACCTGTAATTGCTTACATCAGTAGAATAGAAATAAACAATTTGTAATTAATCAGATATTCATATATTGTTTTTTATATATCATGTATAATAGAAGTTACCCAGGATAGGCTAGATATGTTATATGTAAATTACATGCTATTCCTATTTAATCTGCAAGGGCCTTAGATTCAAACATTCATCCACAACCAGCCTGCCTCTGATTGTACATGTACATGCTATGCCAGATAAAAGCAGGTAGTAGGTACCGGTACTCAAGTCACTGTCTCTAATTGAATAGAACATGCATGGAGTTATTTCAGCTTGTACACTAAGATTCACTGGATGGGTACATCATCCTGTCCATTTACAGCCACATGAAACTGGATGACTCTGCCATAAACTGACCAGTCTCACCTCTGTACTACATGTACATATGTTTGTGTATGCCACATTGTAGCAAATGTCTGTCTTGACACACATGCTTGTTGTAGTGATCCTGGGTTTTCAGAGAAGGACTTGCTGCAGGGTACTTTTACCTGATCAGAACTGAAGATACACATGGCAAGGTGTGCTGCATGTGGGGAACATTTACAAACAACAGGTGTTTTTACACTAAACATTTTTTGATTTTCGATCACAGTTTGAATGCTGAATGTGGTGTCAGGGTATCAAGGTGGTATCATTGTTCTTTGAAATGGGCAAAAAAAACATTGTGAAGTTTTGTTGTAGTATTTCTTACTCAAATAGGGAATTGATCTTCTGACTTTGCCATTTCTCGGACAGCCACTATGGCTGACTGGTATAATGTGTTTGTCTCTGTGTGGTGGGGTAAATGTGGTGGGGGAGGGGGTGATTAAGATAAATTTGTCCATCCAACATACATGTATGTAACAGAAGTAAATGCAGATGTTAACCCACTTCAGAATCTTTCCCAGGGCCGGGTCACTATACATTCATGGCTTAATTAAGATGTGATATTGTGGGAATGAAAAAAAAATCAAGCACACCGAGAGGAAAGTAAGCTTGTATTTGACTGGAAGAAACTGGTGTGTGTCACAGTGTGCATTAATGATGCTATGTCAATTATATTCTCATGAAGACCCAAATAAACGGTGATCTATAGGATATGGATCTGTGGAGATAGTAAGTTGCTAAACTCGTTTGCTCACGCCATATTTTTGTCCCCCGCTACTTAGTGGGGGGGGGGGAAACTTAGAAACACCGGTGTCCGTAATTCCGTAAGATTTTCTTGCCCGGACAATAACTCGTGAACGATTTAACCGATCAACTTCAAACTTGGTGCGTGCCTTGACATTGGCGAGAGGACGGTTGGGATTGTTTTCCAGCAATGTGCGTAATCTAATATGGCCGCCGTCAGCCATATTGGATTATAAGCAGTTGGATCTTGTCCGGACAATAACTGGAGTAACGATTCAACTGATCTACTTCAAACTTGGGGAGTGCCTTGACATCGGTGAGAGGACGGTTGGGATTGTTTTTCAGCAATGTACATAATCCCATATGGCCGCCGTCAGCCATATTGGATTATAAGCAGTTGGGTCTTTGATTTTCTTGTCCAGACAATAACTCGTGAACGATTTAACCAATCAACTTCAAACTTGGGGTGTGCCTTGACATTGGTGAGAGGACGGTTGGGATTATTTTTCAGCAATGTGCGTAATCTAATATGGCCGCCGTCAGCCATATTGGATTATAAGCAGTTGGATCTTGTCCGGACAATAACTGGAGTATGATTCAACTGATCTACTTCAAACTTGGGGCGTGCATTGACATCGTTGAGAGGATGGTTGAGATTGTTTTTCAGCAATGTGCATAATCCAATATGGCCACCGTCAGCCATTTACACTGTAATCATGGGGGCATGGACTATTATGGGCGATTCTCCTTTTTCAGAAAACCAATTCATAGATGGTTTCTCCATCTGTGTCATGGCTGTATTATTGATAAAGTCTCATTGTGTACATGTGCCAGGGTTCATAGTTCTCATGGAAAGTCCTTAAAACTCATGGAATTTAATTGCTAACCTGGAAAGCCCTGGAAAATGCTTAAAAATAAAGTTAAACTCCTGGAAACCCCTGGAAGAACTACACTTTTGTTTTCTGGGACAACCAGCGATCTGATGTCATGTGTTATACTGTGCCAAAATTTGTTCCTGAACTTCATTAATTTGCTCATCTTCGTTGTGAGTTATTGTACTGAAGACTTCTGGAAATTTAAAACTATTGACCCGGAAATTCCTGGAATTTTTTCCTGCTGTAAGTATATGAACCCCGACATACACAATAGAAACCAATCAAGTTTATGCTCTACACGGAAGCTTTTAATTTTATTTGTTTCAAGGTGAACTTCAGTTTATACCAAATCTATCTGCTTGTAAAGTTGAGTTGATAATTGTTTTGCTACAGGCAAGTTATTGATGTATTTTATTTATAGATCACTTCGGACTGTGGAAGAAATATCCCCTCATAATGGGTTCTCCAAAGACAGGGATATATATCATTCAGGGGGAGATAAACCTGGTGGTTACTGCCATGAGAAGGACGTCCCGATGGTCTTCACACAGCCATCAGGTATGAGCCTACTGACTTGATTGAACAATGTTACATTTGGCAGACATTCAGATGAATGTTCTGGTCATGACCAGTCATCATTACTTGAATTGATCCATATTAAAATTGTCACATACACATCTTTAATCAGCATCGTCACTCTTGTGCGCAGCTTACTTTTTTGTCGTATTTTCTTCTTTATCTATTCAATCTGCAGTTCATCATCCTGTATTTTCCAATATTGGTCATCATCAATGTCATCTGTCTATCCATCATTGGTGTAAATCATGAGATTTCTCGCCAGGTTTATATTTTAAGTATTCTAGCCAGGGTTTCCGAATCCATACCACATATGCATCTGGTGATTGACCCTGAGCACAACCTTAAATCTCTCTCTCTCTCTATATATATCTCTATATATATATCTCTCTTGGGGTCTTGAAAGACCAAAAAACTAATGACCTGTTTCATGATCCTTTACGGCAAATTATGTGGTGAGAGTTTCAATGTTGTTGCCAGTATATAAACGGATAGTCATACTAACAACTTTTACTCATTTCAAATTTATGATGTGGTTCTAATCATAAACAGCTATACAACAGAAAAACAAAAGCTATGTTGATATCATGGCTGTTTCATTTTGTATTATTAATAATACGACATTGCAATTTCAGGATGATGATCAAGATCCTTTACTGGCCAGTTTCTCACAGCTGAAGGATGTCCTCAACAATATCGCTGGTATGTCCACATGACTTATTCATAACAAATAATTTACCAACATCCTCGAGCCAGCTTCTCACAGCTGAACAGGCCCTTCCCTCTACCCTGGTAAATGGCTTTGTCAAGCATAATAATCCATGGATGACGTCATATCCTCTGTCAGCCAATCAAGTGATTCGCTTTGCTTTGTCCAAAGCAGAGGTCAGGGGACGCAGGCATTGACTTCAGACTGCCAGTATTTGTCACTGGGCACCTCAGCCAGTCAAAAGCATGCGTGTCACAAGGCTACTCCATATTTGGCAATTTCTTAAGCATGTTAAGGCCATTGCCATGTAATTAGTTGTTTAGCATGATCAGCCCTCATCTATATTTTGAGGGCAAATAATTAAAATAGATGAGGAATTTATATTTTTATGGGTAAAACTTACTCATTTTCTTCATATGCACATACAACTGGTTCGCAATTTAATAATTAATATTAAATAATTGAGGTATCTGGCATGTGTATTTGAAAAATCAAGGTCATGCTAAACAACCTATCAAATGACAACGGCCTAAATGAAAGTCCGCCTGTCTCATGAATATGTAATGTTTTGGCAGGAAAGAGCTTTTTTTAAAGCAGCGTGATCAAAATACCTTCAAGATGCACAAGACAACTTGAACAAGTAATTCCATGCTCACTATAATCCCATATATTCCACTTGCATCAACACACTGACATGATATAGTCACCACCCCATGGATGCCTAGGGTATGTCCCCAATCCCAATCCCAAACTCCCTTCATTATTCCACCAATTTCATCTTTCCACCCCAGAACGGTTAACCCCATATATTCTGAAAGTTTAAATCATAAAGTAGCATGGTGCACTGGCTACCCCTGGGACATGCTC
>JAVTVY010030012.1:0-13519 GCA_036873755.1 Hanleya hanleyi
AATTTAACTTCTACGATAGCAGGATTTTGCATAACAGATAAACGATCATGCGAGACAGTGAAAGCATATCTTCTCGAGTGCTAAATATCGAAACTGTGAAATTTGAAACAAGTAAATTTACCTCGGGGTAGTTACTTAGCCCAGTTTTAGACTGATTCAAACCGGTGTTGGAAGTGTAACTGCCTTTGCCGTTGGATTTACACATGCTAATTTACATGTAAGGAGCCGGGAAGAATCCAATTGGCAACATTTTATGTGGTTCACAACCGTGGCATGTACGATAACCTGAAGTTTCATCCTTCGAAACAGATTTGTTTTAGTACCGATAATCAGCATTGAGGATGGGGCGCTGGTGGCCATATTGGATATCTATAGAAAAAAAATAATCTTCATGCGTGCTTGATCGAGCCAATCACAACAGAACTACATGTACAGAAGCCTCTCAATGAAGCCTTTATGAATATATATGATATATATTAGCATGTATACAAACACACATACATGTGTATAGCAATAATACCATTATTGGTGAGGCTCTGGCGGCCATATTGGATATTCAACGGGTAATAAAGTCTCCAATTATTGTTATTATTTTCTTCTTGAGTCAGTCAGGCTCGTAGAAAACCAATCGCGTGTAAAAAGGCGATTCAAACTGTCAAATAGTCGCCAACAGGAGGCTACTGTATGTATTATGGCGGCCATATTGGATTTATGCAAATTAAGGGCCTTCCACCTCCTGTAGAATTGGGCACCCCTTCTGAGATCATTCCTTATGCCCAAATGAGCCTCTGTGCAAAATATGGTGCTTTATTCCAGTCAGTCACGATCTTGACCTTAAGCCACCGGACTAATGGTGCTGTTCACTATAACTTCTTGGAGACAAGCTGTGTATAGACCAACGTTTCCCTGTCAGATATTGCCTTAAACATAGAACCTATTCATATTTAGAGCATTTCCACAAAGTGGATGCTCTTATGTTTTCATGAGAAACGGCTCCGCCGGATCCGCCGCCGCCGCCGCCGCCGCCGCCGCCGCCGCCGCCGCCGCGACTTTAAACGTGAATATCTCTGAAACCGTTAAATATTTTTGGGTCAGATTTTGTATGCTATCTCCTTAGGCCTGGGACATTTGTCTGGTTGTGTTTCGATACCCGCTGCTCTTCACTAGGTGGCGTTGTAGTCAGAGCTTAGGTAAACCTTTCTCTGACGATTTCGTCTGAACGGCTTGTCCGATTTCTTTGAAATTCTATTACAATGGTTCTGAAGGATAGTCAATGTGCTGAAAAGGTTTTGTTGTAGCTGGCATAACTATAAAGGTAAGTTTTTTGCGTCTCAAAAAAAAAGTTTTTCGTGAAATGAAAATTTACCAATTCGCTTGGAGAAATATTTAAAAACTGTTCTATTCTAGGTTGCCAAGCATAATTATAGGATTGCCGACAAGATAATTCCCTTTCGGTGTGAACCAAATTGTCATTTAAATGAAAAATCTCATTTATCTGACTTAACGTCAAAACTTCCATAACCATTATCACGATTAAAGTTTTTTTCATTGAACTCTTATGTGCCATCTCCCTAGGGCTTTAGATTTCACCCGCTTGATTTTGTGGCATTTGCTCGTCACTAGGTGGCGCTATAGACATGAATGCAGAGTGTAACATCATATCTTCTGAACGTGTTTGATTTCCATGAAATTTGGATATAATGATCTTGCAAGATAGGCAAAGGACTGACAAGATTTTGGTGGTGTTGGCGAATCATGGAGCCGCAGTTTTGCATCTCAAAATAAGATTTTGTTTTCACAAAAATGAAAATTTGCTTCTTAATCAGGGAAAAGTAATTCTATTTTGACGAACATGAATGTAACATTCCCAGTGTTATAATTCACATCCCTTGTAGGACCAAATGGCCATTTTTTTAAATATATGAAATTCTCATGACTGGAGTCCAATATCTATACATTTCAACTGTTCATGAAGTTTATTATTGTCAGACAGACAAAGGATTTCAAAGGACTGAAAGTTTTTTTTTTATTGATTGAAATTGAAGGCCCACCTCTCATACGGATTTTGCAGCCCACAAAATAATGCTTGATTTATATCTCATTATAATTCTTTTTTACAATTACTAATTTTGTTAACATTATGTTTTAAAAATGGATTGTAAGGACATTGGTGCTGTTAGTGCTGGCATAATCATGTGGCACAGGGTAAAGTCAGCTAAATATATCTAAATCAAGGCTACATCAACCCCTGCTTTATTACACACATAACTAAAATGCAGTCAGAGAAAATATGCTGCCATGAGTGTCTGGTCAGTATGGAGAAAGGACTGTATGTTGACCATTCAGGTAATAAGACCTATAATTGTTGACTTCTTGCATAATGCACTTAACATAAGTGGACTAGTAGACTTTGTGTCAACAAAGTAAACACTTCATTCCCAAAATCAGTGTTATTTCTTTCTCCATTACTGACATAGCCCTGGGCTTTCAGATTTCTGGGGATGCATTCTGGCCAATTTTCAATGAATAAAATCACAAATTATCACTCAGTTAATGCACAATTTTTTGTTTTCTGTGGAGGTCCCCAGAATTTATTTGAAACTAATTTGAACATACCATGAAATTGCACATACCATTGCATTTTGACAGCATAGTTACAAATGTTGATGATTATTTTTTGGAATGAAAAAGTAGGAAGATTTTTGAAGTGGAACTTCTACATACCTGCTATATGGCACATCCCACCTGGAATTTTTTTTTACAAGTATATCTAATTGAAGTAATCCATTGGAACCACTGATGATTTTCCAATAATAGAGAAGAAAATCAACTCCGAGTAGACAAATTTCATTCTGTATAGTTCGCTATTAGTTATAGCATCTTCAGCAGTGAACAAAGTTACAAACAGCTCCATACGCACAGTACATGTATATATACAAGGCATAATATGATCTTAGCCATTACTCATTTATGAATAGGATTAAAGCCATTAAATTATGTCAGTCAGGTGGGACGGATATTAAAATGCTGTCATTTTCAGAAATTGTTAAGCGATAACCTGACAGCGATCTACAAATGGTGTGATTCAGGTGATACAATACACACTCTAATTGATGAAAACAATATATAATCTGGTTATCTGGCAAGAACTAAGTAAACTGTCCACAAATTAATAAAGTATGGTGATAAAGTGGGTATGTACCTACATTGAATACTTCTACATGACATGAAGTTTGGATAAAACTTGTCATTTTAAGATAATATAGGTATAATTTTTTTGGCAATCCACATCAGAGTTGATGGAAACCCACAAATGTTATAACTCGCATGTTTCATAATTGTATATTCCCATGTGAGTTACAACATTTGTGGAGTGTGTATTGTAACACCTGAATCACACCATTAAAGTTCAATGATGTTCACTCTCAGACAGTCTCTAGTAACTAATAAGGGCTGTCAATCTGTACATGCATATTAACAAGAGATGGTTCAAATTATAGTTTATTTTCCTGTGAAATTGGATAGATAAAATGCATAAGAAAATTAACAAATGAATGATCCTTACTGTATGGTGTTAAATTAACTATTTTCGTCTGAATTAGCACAGGTTGAAAACAATAGCTGTCCAATTATAAAAATAGCAGGTGATGTTCAATTTGACCTGCGATTTTTCTCTGAAGAAAAAACCCCCAGCAGGTCATCAAAAGTTTTCTGTTTCGGAACCTGGATGGATCAGAAACCTAATTAATGAAATTGACTGACCTTCACCTGTTTTATCGAGGTCAAATTTAGCACAAGCAATAAATTTTAAAGAAGTGAAGATGAGCTCTCCAAATTCATCATACTTGTGCAATTGGTGACGGACTAGAAGCCTATCCCATTTGACTGAACCTATTTTCTCTCGGTTATATACTTTATATTATGATATAACATGAAATATAGCTAGGCATTCTAAATTGATACCACATATATGCATCTGATGATGAACCTGAACTCTTTGAATATGACTGATGTTTACCTGTTTTCTCAAGGTATATGATAAGTCACATGTTAACTGCCAACATACACTCCAAATCTAACATTGTCATCATTTTGTTGTGGCTGTGGTTGTCGTGTGGTTGTCTTCGACAACAATTTAACGAATTTTGCACTTGTTCCAACAGCTTCATGCTTTAACAGTAACTTAAACCATGCTGTATCGGCTGAGTTGTTGAAACACCCTCCATTTCCAAGCTCTGACATACTGCATCACTGTCGAAATATGGATACCATGAGAGTGTGATAGATCACACAGCCAGTGAGGTTCCTGATTTACATTGAATGTCCTTATTGCCTAAGTAATATTAGCAGCATTTTACAACAACAACAATTCACTGACTTACAGTGAAAATTATAGTGAAAGGTATTTATTTTTTGTTGTTTGGCATTTTTATTTGCTGGCATTGTTTCAGATAGAGTACAACAGCCTAATTCATACAATCAGAAATAAAAAGGGGGTTAAAGTCTTTATGTTCAAACTTTCATAGGAAATATAAAAGTGGCAATTTGAAATTTTATTTTTATTCGATTTTTTAATGTCAGTGGGTCAATGAAATGCAAAATAAAGTTGGTGTTGCCTCACACTGGGTTTCGCCCATTGGTGAAGAAATCCCTTCTCTGAGGCACTTCTACCAAGGATGATTCGTGACTGCTCATCCCCCAGGAGTATGTGCCCCACCCTCTGTCTCATCCTAAAAAAAATTTGCCACCCATAATAAGGGGTATTCCCAAATTGGGGAGATCTAAAGCCCTCTGAGTACCAAAATTATGTGTTACAAAATTATCTGGGGAAATGCTCTTTGCCCGTGTTTCACACGAGCTTTCATTCATAGTGTGACGAATTTTCGATACGTTGACTTTGTCAAATACGTTATATATGCATAAATTTTGCTCGTATGGAAAGTGTTATGTCCGTTTCGGCCGAGTTAACATTAGTGGTGTTATCGCGGTGCCAGTTTTCGTTTTGTCTGGTTATGATCGATTACAGCGTCTGTAATAGTTTTAGATCTTAAATGAATATGTACTGTGTAAGCGGAGGTCGCACTTTACCTGGAAATGTCGGTGAGGAAGTGTGGATTTCCTTTATTTCTTTCGTAGACGTGTAGTTTTGTCACATTGTTTCGTCCACGGAGACTTCGTTGGAACTAGCTCTGTGCGCTCGATTAGTATTTGGGATTCAAATTACGCATTTGTGCGTTCCTATATTTATATCAATAAATGTTGGGGACTATGTAATTTATGTTTCCATACTAATTATTTTTCTAAAGTTAGAGATTATTCATATTTTGAGGTCTTGTTCTTTACTAAAATATGGCCTTGTAAAGCTGTCAAACGCCAGTGTTTGAATTCTGATTGGCTCTGCCAATGAAATCACGGTACGTATGCCATGTGATCTCTACATCATTCGGCGGCCTATATGAAGTTCATGTAAGGTAAGATCTGTGCATTCTGCCCCTTGTTCTTGACGAGGTATGATCAACTTGCCACGGCAAGAGATTATAGACATACAAATGTATATATATGTCATCCTACATCGTATAACGAAAATAGCTGACAAGTGGTATCCTTCAGGATGGTGTTTTACCAAAGTGAATATCCTTCATGTTGAGGTATCCTACAGTGGCGAATGGAAGGATACCATAAATGTCAGGATATATATATCCTTCAGGATACCATAGATGTCAGGATATATATCCTTCAGGATACCATAGATGTCGAGCCATATATCCTTCAGGATATCATAGATGTCAGGATATATATCCTTCAGGATACTGTAGATGTCAGGATATATATCCTTCAGGATACCATAGATGTCGAGTCATATATCCTTCAGGATACCATAAAAGTCAAGTCATATATCCTTCAGGATATCATAGATGTCAGGTCATATATCCTTCAGGATACTATAGATGTTAGGCCATATATCCTTCAGGATACTATAGATGTCAGGTTATATATCCTTAAGGATTTCAAAGATGTCGGGTCCAATATCCTTCAGGATACTATAGATGTCAGATTATATATCCTTAAGGATACCAAAGATGTCGGGTCATATATCCTTAAGGATATCATATATCCTTAAGGATACCTAAGAAGTCAGGATACCATATATCCTTAAGGATACCCAAGAAGTCAGGATACCATATATCCTTAAGGATACCCAAGAAGTCAGGATACCATATATCCTTAAGGATACCCAAGAAGTCAGGATACCATATATCCTTAAGGATACCCAAGAAGTCAGGATACCATATATCCTTAGGGATACTAGATACGTAGGAATGTCACATATCCTTAAGGATACTTAAGTGGTACTATCCTGCAGGATACTTGTCTATTTGATATAAATCAAATTAGAAGCTGTTATATTGATAAATATCCTTAAGGATACTTCATTTTAACTATTACGAAAGCAACAGAATAATAAAATCCGTGTTAGTTTACTTTGTAGTTATATTCCAATTTGAATAGTTGATATCCTTTAAAGGATATTCGAACCAGGATATGCCTGTTTCCGGAGATGAAACTGCAGTACAGGTACCTTAAGTACTGCAGGTGGACCAGGTTTTGTCTTGTAAATCTACTATCGATGTTGTGTAATACTGAGAGATGTATCCTACGATTGAGTAGCCCGACCATAGGGAGATGCCAGGATTGCTTAGACGGCACTGCAGGATAGAGTAAGAGTTACCTATCAGGAGCTGCAGGTGGATCGTGGACTAGGTAGTGCTATCCTTAGACGGCGGGAGCGGTTACATGTCTTTAGGGTATCAAAAACCAGTTGTTCAGTACTGCAGGTTGGTCACTTTAGTGATTCAGGAGAACTGGCTTAAGTGACACTGGGAATACCTTTGATATTCTACCTCGATAGAGGAAATCATGGTTCGAATGTCCTTGAAGGAATGTTAGTATTTCAAAACCTGTTGTTATTCTTTTTCTTTTGGTATAATAATTAATGCAGCCTTTTTGATACAAGTAGTGTATGATTTATTTAGGAGAGGGCTAAATTCTATCATAGACGAGTTCAGCCACCGTACGAAATATCTACTTTATCGGGTGCTCCTGCACCATATGAAATCGGTTTACGCTTCGGTGAATTGACCCGGTGAATTTGTACAAAGATGAATGTTGTAAAATACATGTATATATAAAAGCACTTTGTAAATAAGAATATAATTACTATTCTTTGAAACTGGAAATTTGGTGTTGACTCCATCTTTCAGTAGTTATTTCATTTATCTACTAAGTGTAACCTTTGAAATTAAGACTCTCCGTAATGCTTTGCTGATGTATCCTCTGGCTGGGTTAAAAGTGAATGACCCACCTTACCAACTCAACTTACTATGAGTATTTGGTGAATAGAGGCGAACCCATGTAACGAGCGCCTTCTAAATGAGATAGACGTTACCATGGTGATACTATGAGAGAGAAGAGCCAGAAGCCTATGAGACGATCTGTGACCTACAGCATATGGGTGGGCTAGTAATTTCGGTCTATAGGAAGGCTCTTTTCATGACTATGGGATTTCTACGAGGGTCGTGACACCTTACGTCACTGGTGGCAGCAAACTAACTTAATACAAGACACACTATCAGTCGACCAATCAGAAAATTCGTTACAATTGGTGGCAGCGGTGGGATTAGCAAAGCATTATGGGATGTCCATGTTGTATTTCTTTTGTTGACGAGACACAATGATGGCGGGTAAAGATACAGCTGACTATTCCACTGAGGTTGTTGACGTAAATGAAGCAGAAGAAGAAATTGAGTTCCAGCCCTATGTTCGAGGTCCTCGGAGAGGTGCCTTTTCACCGGCATCTGATGAAGATGATAACCATATAGGTGGTGGAGATGAGGGGCGCCCAAAGAAGCTGAGTATGAGGCCAGAAAATTTTTCTGGAGATGGCTCATGGATGGACTACCTGAGCGTGTTTAACACCATAGCGAAGATAAATCACTGGGGACAACGTGAGAAGGCCAATTATCTTTTCACTCATTTACGTGGACCTGCCAGACAAATAGCCTGCAGTTTAACAACAAATGAACAGAATGACTTTGACCAGTTGACACATGTATTGACAACTCGCTTTGGGCCCGGGGAACAAGCAGAGCTATACCTTGCAGAGTTGAGAAGCCGACGTAGAGGCCGTGGCGAAGGTTTAAGAGAATTAGGGCAGTCTATTAGAAAACTGG
This sequence comes from Hanleya hanleyi, assembly GCA_036873755.1. Lineage (NCBI taxonomy): Eukaryota > Metazoa > Mollusca > Polyplacophora > Lepidopleurida > Hanleyidae > Hanleya > Hanleya hanleyi. The sequence goes on from JAVTVY010030012.1 coordinate 8,232, forward strand.
CTGATCTGGCATATCCTGACATGACGCCTGCTCAGAGAGATCGTCTGGCAAAGACACATTTTGTTGATGCTTTAGACGACACAGAGGCCCGGATGAGAATCTACCAGGGAAAGCCTGTGAACTTGGAACAAACTGTTACACTTGCATTAGAAGTTGAAGGTTTCAGGAAGATAGAAGCAGGTCGAAATGAACAGTCTACTAGGAAGCATGTTCGGGAAATTGATGCAGTCTCTGAACAAACGAGCCAAAGGTTGTCAAAAATTGAACAGCAGCTTCAGGCTTTACTCAGGTCATGCGGAAGTCAGGAAGAACGTAAGCAGTTCAAGCGTCGTCCTCTTTCGGAGGTGGAATGTTATTTCTGCAGAAACAAAGGACACTACAGAAGTGGGTGTCCTTTCCTGACCCAGCAAAATCCTGATTTGAAAGAAAATGGATCTGGGAAAGGGTTACACCAGAGGTCACAGGAAAATTAGTGGTGACTGAATCGGGAGGCAAGAGTTCAGTCAGCTGTAATACAGAGATGCCTCACCATGATGAAACTGTACATAGAGAAGAAGCAAATAAAGTTGTTTTTGCTGTCGATTCTGGTTTTTATGTTAGTGGTTGTGTTGTTGGAGTTAATGTAAAATTTTTGATTGATACCGGTTCTTGTGTAACAATCCTTTCTTCGAAGATGTATCAGAAGATACCTTCTAATCAGAAACCCCAGTTGGAACATTCACCCATTTCTTTATGGGCTGCAGATGGTAAACCTCTTACTGTTTATGGACAGTGTCAAGTGGATATAGGGATAATGTCTAATCCAATGGTGATTACAGTGATGATAGCTGATATCCAAACGGATGCCATTCTTGGAATGGATTTTCTTTGTAGCTATGATGTACGCATACACCCCAAAAGCGGAAGTCTGACATGTGGAGATGAACAGATTGCTTGTCAGAGACTTGGGGAGGAAACTAAATCATGTCGTCTTGTGCTTGCTGAACAGACCACGATACCTCCAGGGACTGAAGTAGTACTGCCATGTCAATCTACATCTGTTGTGACATGTGGCAAATGGGCAGTGGTGGAACCACGTACTTCTTTGGATAATCTGGTGGTTGGTCGTGTACTATTGGATACTGAGAGGGAGATGTACCCAGTCAGGGTGCTGAATACCAGTCCAGAGCCAGTTGTAGTCCATAAAGATACAACCATGGGGAAATTAGAGACTGTAAGCCGATGCGAAACCGTTCTTCTGTCAGAAGCTACAAACACTCTTGATATATCCAGTGGTCAAGTGCAAGTGAATGAAATTGATTTGGGAGAGGTAGCCATACCTCCACATTTACAAGACCTGTATACGAGAAGTACTGTTGATCTGAATGACGAAAGCAAACAGAAGGTGGCTTCTTTACTGAACCGATTTGGAGACACATTTGCTAAGTCCGACGCTGACCTGGGATGTGCGAAGGGTGTTAGACATCATATTGACACTGGTAGTGCACCACCTCTTAGGCAGGCTTTCAGACGATTGCCATTCCAAAAGCAGGCAGAAGTTGATAAACTCATTGAAGACATGGAAAATCGTGGTGTGGTTGAACGATCAACTAGTCCATGGGCATCACCTATTGTTCTTGTTACAAAGAAAGATGGATCTATTCGATTTTGCGTTGATTATCGTCGTTTGAACGATGTAACAGTAAAGGACGCTTATCCCATTCCGAGAATCGACGATTCATTGAATGCTCTCCAAGGAGCAAAATGGTTCTCAACTCTAGACTTAGCCAGTGGCTACTGGCAAGTTTCTCTAGATGACGACGCAAAGAAGAAAACTGCCTTTGTTACAAGAGGTGGCTTATTTCAATTCAATGTGATGCCATTCGGGCTCTGTAATGCGCCTTCAACCTTTGAGAGACTCATGGAGATGATCCTAGCTGGAGTGCAGTGGAAGTCGTGCTTGGTGTACTTAGATGATATCATTGTGTATGGGCGAACATTGGACGAGGCCATTTCAAATCTAGTCGAAATCTTGTCCAGGTTGAGAGACGCTGGTTTGAAGTTGAAAGCGAAGAAATGCCATTTCTTCCAGAAGGCGGTGAAATATCTTGGACATGTTGTATCGGAGGATGGAATTTCTACCGATCCAGAGAAGGTAGAGGCAGTGAGGAAGTGGTGCACTCCAAAAGATGTCCATGAAGTCCGAAGCTTTTTGGGTCTTACATCTTATTACAGGCGCTTCATCAAGGACTTTGCTGGTATCGCTCGTCCATTACATCGTCTTACAGAGAAGGGGAGATCTTTCACTTGGACCAAGGAATGTGATGATGCTTTTCACACCTTGAAGTCTCACTTGACACAGTCACCTATACTGGCCTATCCATGCGAAGTTGGAGAGTATTTCCTCGATACTGATGCCAGCGCTTATGGCATTGGCGCTGTGTTGTCACAACAACAAGATGGAGTCGAAAAAGTGATTGCTTATGCAAGTAAGAGCCTTAGTAAGGCAGAACGGAATTACTGCGTCACCAGACGTGAGCTTCTTGCAGTGGTATATTTTGTGAAGTATTTCAAGCAATACTTATATGGGAGACACTTCATAATTAGGACAGACCATTGCGCACTAAGATGGCTGATGACATTTAAAGAGCCAGAGGGTCAGATGGCTAGATGGTTGGGTGTACTTGGGACCTATGATTTCGACATCAGGTATCGTCCTGGTAAGCAACATCAAAATGCTGATGCAATGTCCAGAGGAGCTTGTCAACATTGTGAGAAGCTGGGATATTACAACTACACTCCCGACGATACAATGCATGTGTTGGCTGTGAACAAAGTTGTGAAACATGCTGAACTGGAACCATCAGCGTTTAGTGATGTTCTTTCAAACGAGGAGGATTGGGCTGACACAGAAGTTAAAACATGGATTTCTCGTATGGCAACTAGAAATGTATTCGCCATTGCTGCTGATGATGAGTGGGATTCATCGAGTCTGATCAAAGCACAGACAGAAGACAGCAAATTATCCTGGATAATCAGACACAAGCTTTGCAGCAACGATCGTCCTCCTTGGACAGAAGTTTCTGGAGAGAGCGATGCTATCAAAACGTATTGGAAACAGTGGAACCGTTTGAATTTTCAAAATGGAGTACTTTGTCGACTTTGGGAAACAGATAACCATCAACAGTGGCAGGTAGTACTTCCTGGGCATTATCAAAAGGAAGTGTTCAATGGACTACATGCTTCAAAGACGTCAGGACACTTCTCAGCAAGGAAAGTTGTTCCTAAGCTGAAACAGAGATTCTACTGGGTTGGCATGACAAAGGATGTGGAACAGTGGTGCAAAGAGTGTGATATTTGTGCTGCTAAAAAGACACCATCGAAGAGACCAAGAGCTCCATTACGACAGTATAGAGTTGGTATGCCAATGGAACGGTTGGCCACAGACATCTTGGGACCTCTTCCAGTATCTAACTCGGGGAATAAATACATTCTTTTGGTAAGCGATTATTTTACCAAATGGGTAGAAGGATACGCCATTCCTAACCAGGAAGCATCCACTGTTGCAGATAAAATAGTAACCGAGTTCATTTGTAGGTTTGGTGCAGCCAGGCAAATTCATTCTGACCAGGGTAGGAATTATGAGTCCAGACTGTTTCAGGAAGTGTGCCAATTACTGGGAATGGAGAAGACCAGAACGACTCCCCTGCATCCTCAGTCAGATGGCATGGTGGAGCGATTTAATCGCACCCTTGAAACCCGACTCGCCATGATGGTAGATAAAAACCAAGCTGATTGGGATGAGCAACTTCCATTTGCTTTGATGGCTTACCGTAGCTCGGTGCATGAGACGACTGGAGAGACACCAAATCGCATGATGTTAGGGCGCGACATTGAGTTGCCCTTGGATTTAGTAACTGGCTTACCCCCATATATTGAAGAGATTGAGACAGAGAAGTATCCTCAGATTTTGCGTGAGAGGCTTGAAGTCGCGTACGAGCGAGCACGGTCTCACTCTAAAGCTAAGCAAGCGATACAAAAGCGAAATTATGACCGGTGTAAGTTCGGTAGACCATTCAAACGTGGCGATATTGTTTGGTTGTACAACCCCATGAGAAAGAAGGGGCTGTCGACCAAACTGTCGTGTGCTTGGGAGGGTCCTTATCTCGTCATTGGTTGTATTGATGACACTATCTATCGCATACATAGAAGTCAGATGTCAAAGTCAAAGGTAGTGCATTTCAATCGGTTGAAGCCTTACCTTGGCACGAAGTTCGTACGCTGGGATATTCCGACGGGTAACCCCAGCAAGGGTACACAGGTGAACATGGGTTCTGAGACGCCAGAGAGGAGCCCAACGAGCGAGTCGTGCGTGCGAGTGGAACATGACGAGAAATCTTCCGAACGGCGAACACGGTCGGGACGGATAACTAGACAACCCGTACGATGGCTGAACTGGGTATCCAGGCAAATTCTTGGGGAATCTAACAAACCAGGTCTAATCATTCAAGCGTAGAAGGGGTTCTAGAATAGATTTCTAGAAAGAAGTCTGTCATATTCTCATGTGTCTATTCTGTCTATTTTATACCAGAATCAACACACAGATCACCATGCTGTTCACGTGTGATGTGTGCAAGGGCACCTTTACAGCCAGATCAAATTATTACAGGCATCAACTTATTTGTGAGAAGGCTCCCCCCAAGTTTAACTGTCTACAGTGTGACAGAGTTTACAGCAGGCGAGATAACCTGAAGGAGCACATAAGAAGACGGCATTTGGGAAAGTCCGGTGCCAAGAAGTCTGGTGACCGTACCAAAACAACCAAAAAACAAAGACCAGATGAAAGACTCATGGAAGATCCGGAGATCACTATCAGTCCCCCTGACGAGGATGTATTAACAGTAACTGAACCAAATGAAGATGAGCCATTGGATTTGTCCAGTCAAATGCAGACAGTTTACAGCCCGATTTCGGAAGCCAGCAATTATACGCCAATTTCTCATGATCCGGAACCAAATCCCGACGCCATACGGACAGTCATCTTAGATACCATACCAGAGATGCCCACAGCCATTGGAATACCGTACATCCAAGGTGACTCGTCCACAATTCCTGTGATGCCGCCAATACCAACAGCAGGCAAGGGCCAATACCATCAGGTGCCCTATCCATGCATGGAGAAGATCCACCGTACCATAATTTATCCCAATGGGATCACCATGTATGAGGATATCCTCCGGGACACCAGGCGTATGCCAAAGCACACTACCCATACACAAACGGAGATGTCAGCTACCATGGTTAATCCA
>JAVTVY010030013.1:0-12829 GCA_036873755.1 Hanleya hanleyi
AAGATCTTCGTGGCATGGAATACACCTTGGGACTGGCTCTGTTTTTAGAAACTGTTCGTGAGTTAATCATGGCTTGATCGAAACGTTTCTGGCTGTTCAGATGAGTATAGCCTACAGTTGTTTTGAACTCATGAAGTGTATATGTGATCAAAATAACTGTTTAATCATGAATGGATAGTGGTGGCTTGATGTTGAACAGTCGTTGGCTGGAACTACTTTTGTTCACACAGAGAGAGAGAGAGAGAGAGAGAGAGAGAGAGAGAGAGAGAGAGAGAATTAAGGTTTAACGTCGCGTTTAGCTATAAAGCGACAGTCAAAGAAAATTCTAAGTATTTCAACAAAAACAAATCAACAACCCAACCATCCAGAAGTAATCAACACAACACACCAAAAACATGTACATATATTAAAACTTATACAGCAAACCGATTTCTCTCAAATAACCTAAAATAGTCTTCTTTTACCCGACAAAAAAAGATATTCTAAATTAGCTGCTTGATAAAAAGACTCTCCTACAATCTTAAAATCTATACAGTCGATCAGAATATTTTTCACTGTGAGATCTTCGTGGAATGGAATACATCTTGGGGCTGGTTCCTTTTTTAGTAAAGGTTCGTGAGTTAATCGGGTATGGACGATTCTACATCGCTTGATCATGGCTTGATCGAAACGTTTAGGGCTACTCAGATGAATATATACTGCAGTTTTTTGAAACAAATGAAGTTTGTTATTATCTACAGCATCCCATAAAGATTGAAACAACTTTCTCACATAAGCACAGATAGAGGGTTCGAAATCGCTATGGTATTCCAACAGGATCAACCTCATTATCTAGGGCTGCCGTAGCCATTTTATCAGATTCATTATTTCCTTTGATGCCAACTTGGCTAGGCACCCAACAATACACAACATCAATCTGTTGATGAAATCTACGGTCATATAATTGTGGAATGTTCAAAATGGTGGAGTGAGTTGAAGTTCCACTCTCAATCGCTTGAAGGTATGAGAGTGAATCTGAGAATATGACGAATTTTCCTCCTATAGAAGACCCAATACCTTCTAAAGGTAACAATAGAGCTTTGGTTTTGGCAGTGAAAATCGAACTTTTACTTGAAAGCCGACAGGTTTTAGTTTTGGAACTAAAGATAGTAGCACACACTACTCTATCACCATTTTTAGAACCATCTGTTTAAATAGCTTGAAGCGATCTGTATTTTTCTCTCAATAACTGCATCATTATAAAATTCTTATCTCTCAGCGACATAAACAGAATTCATCAGATAGTTTTCACAAGATGCATAACAAATTCGCCCTAGGTGCCTGGAAGGGACTGGCAACCTCTTTCCCTCACTTCGGCAAGGACTCCTCCATACAAAACCGTACAAACAAATAAACTATGAATATATAAGAAGTCATCCAGTTTGATGAAAGAGCCATGCTAACTTCCTACAAGTTAGTAACATAGGCGGGCATACGGAAGCATAGATAGGACATGAGTGAAAAAATAATTTCGTCCACAAAATTATTTCCGACCCGTAGAAAATTATCTCCGACCCCGAGATACATCTCCGGCCCGGAGATACTTGACCAATGAGAGTCGAGCTGCGGTAAAGATCGCTGCAACACCATTGGTCACTTATCTCGGGGTCGGAGATAAGTTTCTCCGGGTCGGAGATAATTTTCTCCGGTCGGAGATAATTTCGTGGACGGAAAAATAATTTTCACCCATGTCCTATCTATGCTTCCGTACGGCCATAATGTCGAACTGTGGGTACTAATTTTGTAATCTGACTCGCTCCTCCACAGACTTGCAGAAAACTAGAACAATCTTTGGTTTAAATACCACCCATTCTTCAGGGGTTAACAAAGCTCTGTTATAAAAAAGTGGATGTGGCGCCAAACAGAACAAACCTGTGTTTCCAATTTTTTGTTATTGCATGACAATATCTGATAAACAACAGGTTCTCCAGAACCTACCCTCGTACAAAATATTGGACAAAACAATGAAAAATTGAAAATGAGGAGTTAATCTCGTCAAATACGAGAAAACTCGATAGTAATCTTACCTTGCGCTTCATAGTGTGTTCAATAAATCTACGAAAAGAAAACAATGAAAATTGTTAAAAATATAACAGATTTGGTAGGTTTTGTGTTCGATTCATTGCAACCGCCTTACTTTGACTTTTTAGGATGTGCTCATGCATGCTGGGAAGCCCTCTCCCCCGTATCAACGCTTCTACTCCTTATCCCATAAACACTTCCCTATTCCCATGGCTAAGGGGCTGGAACTTCTCACACTGTGCAAGGGGGTCGAACTGTGCTAGAAAATGAAAAATCCAAGATCCAAGAAATTACGACAGACCAAATCCGTCGTCTGCTGGTAAAAGTAATCTGGTCGGCCACCAAGCTTACTAGCAAAGTAGACGGTGTATGAACGAAACAATGCCGTACGTGAGAAATACCAGACGATCTCAGAATATGTCATGGCATTTAATCTGAATAATATTAATGCACGATTTGTAATCGCCCTTCGATGCAGCTGCGCCTTAATAATCCCTGTGACGTGGAATATCATAACTGGACATATACCTTCACGTCGACTCTGCGACAAGAGAGACGATTACAATTTGGCGTAGTTTTAATACCCATTTCTGGATAGCAATATTCCAGACTGACCTGCTTATGGCGTACACATATCTCATCTGGTAGTATTTGCTAGTTATTGGCAGACTTTGACGAGTTTAATCAACGCCACAGAATATTATTGCAGAAAATTGTCAAACAGGACTAAACAACCAAACTTTAACTCCGTTCGAAGTTTCTCAATTTATTTGATAAATATCGCACACCGACGGCAAGATACGATCTTAGCGTGCAAGATCTCTGGCGCTACATTTGTATCTTGTGCTTAAGTTAACTTAACCCGAGGTTTGAATACAATGTGGTTTGACCTTAGTGGTGTTAAAATGAACAGGCCCAATCTAAGCGTGACTGGAACACATAGTCCCAAAAACGACTTGGAAATTCGGTTGAATGAAACGCGAACTACGCCTCGATATTCCGCACTAACCTGACTGTATCCAACAAGCATTCGTGTGTGTCCTCTTGTAGACTCAGGCAGTGTTGGTCTCGGTTTACTTTACCCACGAAGGCTCGCTGTCCTGTCTGCTCTGCAAATATGATTTCACAAAAACTTCAGAGAATCAGGGATGTCTACCGGTGTTGAAATATTCCTACGAAGTAGGCTACCATTTGCAAATTGTCCGGTAATGAGCGAGTGAGTGAGTCCATCCGAATCCTTTCGTCGACAAACTAAGGAGAACCGTTGACATTAGAACCTTGATTTTTGGCATGAACGTGCATTAGGCCATTTTTTTTTTTATTTATTGATGGCTCAGCGAGTGCACTGTCTTACCCATCGGGAACCCTTGGCTGTGTGCTTCACTGTGACTTTTGAAGGTTCCCTGATACTGCCTATCGTGTTGAACACACCGGTTCTCGTAAAATCACCGAAGTTAAGCGACTTTGAGCCCAGTCAAGACTTGGATGGGTGACCTCGTGCTGTACTGCTGGGCTGATAAGTGTCCAGGGTAATAGGAACTGAGGGCGATAATAGTTGCTACGCTATTGACTCACCAGCGGTGACCTCTGGGAAAGTTAATAGTACCCACTGTCAATTAGAGACTGCTATATAAATTCTCTCACGGTAGCGCATAGGGCCCCCAAGTCATCTCTCGAGTACACACTTAAGTCATATCAAACCCTACTTCGTAGGTCCTGTGACGTTAGTCACACTACTCATGTAATTTAAATTTCAAAAAATTATATTGGCTTGTAGAGGAAACTGGGTGGACATTCTAGCGAAGAGTTTCTGGAGAGCTACAGGTATGCTTGGTATCACGGCGCCCCTCGATATGACCGTTTCATTTCCTCATTCAAACAGCGTTTGGAATTTAATGGTGAGAAGAGAAGATAACTAGTGATAATTTTCCAAAATTTTCGCCCAGTAATATAACTATTCCTACGAAGTAGGCTCTGATTTGCAAATTGTCCGGTAATGAGTGAGTGAGTGAGTAAGTGAGTGAGTGAGTCCATCCGAATCCTTTCGTCGGCAAAATAAGGAGAACCGTTGACATTAGAACCTTGATTTTTGGCATGAACGTGCAGTAGGAGACTGTTACCAGCAAGTTCTGGGCTGACGTACTTTTGATGAAATTTAGTGCCTAATCATTTTTTGGGGACACCGGTCGAATACCGCGAAAATGAAAACTCGCGAAACTGGAAGAAAACATTCTGCGTCAAGAAGCACGATGCGATTGTAAAAATTTAGTCTCTCCACCTGCTGTACACAGGAAGTAATCAATTATTTCTTCGATAAGTAATAAAGTAAGTCCATTAGGTTGATTTTAAGCCTCCTACGACCATAAAAATGGTCAGTCTTAGGTCAAGGTACACACTTAAATCATATCAAACCCTACTTCGTAGGTCATGTGGCGTTAGTCACACTACTCATGTAACAGCATTAGTTCCAAATTTAAAAAAAAAACACATTATATACATAAACATAGGCTGCAAGAGAGAAGCGGACAATAGTTTTCAATGATGCGGGCGAGATATCCTGATGCTAATGTACCAAATCGATATCGCTGTTCAGTATTCTTAATCCATATGATTTTCTTCAAAAGTCGTTTTCAGAGAATGATGTATCTCAGTCACTCTTTAATTGTCACTGTTCATATGAACATCATAAAGATCTTAAAGTCCATTGGTTCATACGGCCTCTAGTTCCGGGTTAAGCGGAACTAGACACAAGTTACAAAACGTACACTCTCAATTACATGTTTAGCGTTAGAACACTAAAAGCGAGGTTCTGTTTGAGCACACGTTCCGGCCTAATCGCGTTTAGGCTGTGAACACATGGAGTTTAGGTTATAAACGCATAGACGTTTAGGTTATAAACACATAGGTCTTTTAAATCTAAACACATCGGTTTAAATCCTAAACGTCTATGCGTTTATAACCTAAACTCCATGTGTTCACAGCCTAAACGCGATTAGGCCGGAACGTGTGCTCAAACAGAACCTCGCTTTTAGTGTTCTAACGCTAAACATGTAATTGAGAGTGTAACGCCATAGATCTTGCAAGCTACGCTCGTATTTTGCTATCAGCAAGCAATATGTATCGTCAAGTTTGAGAAACTTGAGTGAAGGCGCTTGGTGGTATAGCTCTGTTTTATACGTTTCTGCAATAATGTTTTGTGACGTTGATTAAAGTCTTCACATTTAACACAGGATCTAGCAAATGCTACTAGGCGTGATCTTTATACGCCATATGCAGATCTGACCGGAATAGTACTCTCCAGAAAGGGCTAGTTTACGATGTCGAAATTGTGATCTTCCTTCTAAAGTCGACGAGAGAGAAGACCCGCTTCATTTTAATAAAGATATAGGCTAAAATATGATGTGTCGTTAGAGTTATACAGTTTTCTTCAAATTCGTGTACGTGGATATATATCCTTCGCTGTGTCATATACATATAATTATACACAGTGAGAAGATCGTCTATATAGCGTTTAGTGGATGAAAAGGAACGGGCTTTGAAATGATCGGTTTTTGAAAGCGTCTGCATATAGTCATATTCATAAGAGACCAGACAAAAGTCAGCCAAAAATGGGTACACAATTAGTACCTATTACCTAGATGCTATTGATATATTGTGCTGCCAAATTTCAAATACATTTTATTAATGAGAATCAGAGGTGTAATTGTCATCTACAAACCAGAGACGAGCCAATCAGAACCTACCCAACGATGTTTTCTCTCGGCATATTTACGTCATTTCTCCTAATATGGCGGTAGGTGTGGGCAGATACTTAGTACAGCAAATGACTAAAATACAAGCGTCTAGTCCGTCATTCAATATTCAGCCGTCGTCCATTAATGATTTCCGCGTCCACAATCCAAAAACCTAATTCATATAATAACATTATCACCAAATGAAAAAGGATATATCACAGAATACACTAACTCAATAGAATTTCGAATTTCGAACGAATTTCGAATTTTAAATGGATCTGAGGTCAAAGTAGTTTCGTATCCATTTATAAATTCTCAAAAGAGAACCGGTGGGCTGATATATCAAGGCTACTTCGAAGTGTGACCGGAGAAGTCTGCTTGTGTATGAAAATAGACTATACAGGCATAGTGCATGATGTGTGAAGCAATGCCGAACAATTATTATTTTTATTTTACTACAGATGTGTTGAAACAAGGCGATCAAACCGGTCAATAAATGCAATACACCTATTTATTTCTTCATTTACTTCTCATGCTGCCCAAGCTTACATTATTACGAAAGACGATATATACTCGAAGTGAGATTTGCATGAAAACTGACCCTCGATATATTAGGTTATGAGCCAGAAGATAATACGACACAGCAAGAGAGAGAGAGAGAGAGAGAGAGAGAGAATTAAGAATTAACGTCGCGTTCAGCAATATTTCGGCTATGTATAGCGACGAGACACAGCAAGGGTGGGCGGACAGGGTCTTACCTATGATGTCACACAACACTTGACAGGCCTCTCTGTGCCTGGTTCCAAAATAAGCGGCTGTAGTTGTTCCATTGTTTATTGTTCGCCTCTGTTTGTTAAAACAATAATAAAAACATAAGTTTACAATCACTATTTTTCAAAAAATTCTGAAATTGACGCTTTTGGTACAATACACAAACGCTAGAATTGAGAAAGAACAATACATGCTACAATATAGGGGGACCCACAAAAAGTACAGAAAATAATGTCTCTATTCTCGCAGCATCGTGGTCCTAATATCCTACGAAACAGACCTACACTCTCAGAAATATTCAGGGAATAATCCTGAATAGATCAGGTTGCACATCCACAACTCAATTTCAGGGATTTTATCTGAAATTCAGGGATCATTTCCTGAAATTCAGTTATATGATCCATGAATTAAAGCTAAATTACCTGAATTTTAGGTTTTTACAGGATTTTTCATTACTAATCAAGGTGGTAATTTTACCTGAATTTCAGGGAAAATCCTTTCATTCAGGGATCTTTTTTCTGAAATTCAGGAAATTATCCCTGGATTTCAGGTAAAATCCCTGAAATTGAGTTGTGGATGTGCAGCCTGATCTATTCAGGATTATTCCCTTAATATTTCTGAGAGTGTAGAATGCACAGGTATCCTCTATATCCTCGCACAGATATCCTCTATATCTTCGCACAGATATCCTACATATCCTCGCACAGATATCCTACATTTCCTCGCACATATATCCTACATATTCTCGCACAGATATCCTACATATCCTTGCACAGATATCCTACATATCCTCGCACAAATATCCTCTATATCCTCGCACAGATATCCTACATATCCTCGCACAGATATCCTCTATATCCTCGCACAGATATCCTACATATACTCGCACATATATCCTACATATCCTCGCACAGATATCCTATATATCCTCGCACAGATATCTTACATATCCTCGCACAGATATCCTACATATCCTCGCACAGATATCCTACATATCCTCGCACAGATATCCTACATACCCTCGCACAGATATCTTACATATCCTCGCACAGATATCCTCTATATCCTCGCACAGATATCCTACATATCCTCGCACAGATATCCTCTATATCCTCGCACAGATATCCTACATATCCTCGCACAGATATCCTCTATATCTTCGCACGGATACACAGATGCGTTCATCATATTCCGGTTATTTCATCATGCAATGGCATGAATATGATACCATGAACGGTTGCCACAATATGCGGATTCGGACTGTTAGCTTTTAAAGAGTCTCAACTTTCTGAAATGAAATATAAAAAAAACTAACCACAATTTTGCTATAAACAAGGTGGGCGACGCTGATGTCCGAGAATTTAGCTTCGTTGGGGAAGGTGTATGTTGTCAACCATTCCAGTAAGTTCTTACTCGAGGTGGCACCGGCATTCATATATTGCGAAGCATGGATATGCGTGTCGATAAGACCGGGCATCATAAATTGGCTAAAAAAAGAACATCAACTTTTCTAGTCAAATCGATACGTTATCATTATACTCGAATAACTATGTGATTAAGATTTACCGAATATGTAAATGTTTAACTACAAACGAATTTACTCTTGAAGTAGTCCAGTCAATCCGTGTAGATTTTCCATCGAATTGTGTCCTTTTTCACAAAATCATGAAATTCGGCACAGGTGTACATCGAGGCCTGGGGAACATTTCTAGATATGGAACCACCTTGAACATATCCTATGTAGGTCACAGCGACCGTTTTTCTAAATGGCTGCCAGGATCTCATATTATCGTCTGGAATTCTGCGCTGTTTTTTCTGTTCAGAAATTATTCTTTGGGTCAGTTGTCAGTATATTGATGGAAAGTGCCATATCAAAGGTAGACAAATGAAAATGGTCATATGGTCGAGTCGGACATCCTGGATTTCAAGACGGCGGCCATCTGAAACCTATTTCAGTCAATATTTCAATAACCACGCACTGATAATTCCTGTCGATACACTGATATTTTAGTGGTTCAGCATGAAGATTATTTCATAATAGATATGGTGTAATAAAAACCATCTCAGATTTCCAAATTGGCTGCCATCATTTTCCAAAATAGCCTCCCGATTTTCATTTCGGGCACATTGGGCACACGTAGCCTTGTATTAGTGAGCTTTGTATTAGCCATCCTACTGCGTTACACTTTGATTTTTGAAAGCAGAATGGTTCTACAGTGCAGCATTATCATGAGGCAGTAATATTTGATTAATTAAGGAATGAAAATAATATTATCGATGAAAATAATATGCAACGAGAGATCTTGAAGGATCTTGGCGCCCACCATCGTCCGATAATTGTAAGCTAATGACAAAAGGATCTTTTGTCCATTGTTACTAAGAACAAACGATTGATTTGCAATTTTGTTTACAGAATTTCGAATTTGAGCGAAAAAGATCGAAAAAGGGACACCAAGATATTATCTTTATAAGTTTCAGGAGTTTCAACATTTCTAGAAACTGTACTTGATGTGAGTTGCTATAGTAAAAGTGACATGAGCAAAGTTAGTCTGAAAGTGAATGTCCAGAGGATCCTTCGGTTTCGTTTTGAGGTATTTTTTTTATCTTTTATTATTTTTTTCATCATTGGGTACTGGAAGCTAAAACAAATCTCTTTGACACTTTGGCATGAGCTGTGAAACATACTTAAGATTTTATAATTAGGAACGAATGCTAATTCTGTTCTGTTTACTGGGCTAGTTTGAGATATCTCTTTTAAGATACCATGCTCGAAAATAGTAAGATGGTACAAAACTCAATACTGAAGGAATCTGGTTCGTGTAGTAATGCTGAAACTTTGAAAGTGTCTTAAATACCTGATTATCTCACTTGGTTCGAAACACGCAGTAGTCTACAGTTTTCGAGTTGTAACATTGTGTCACAAGAGTGACGAGGCTTCGTGTAGCCGACCCGTCGGCAGACGAAACGGTGGGGCAGTTCACTTGCAACGGCATGGACTAAAGTAAACTGATTTAAAATTTGAAGAAATTCATTTTAATTCGGAATCATTTGAACTCCTTGATATAAAAGGTGAACGTATGGATATTCACTATAGTCAATATATAGAATATGTCCCACCGTTTGATCCGCCGACTCTTGTGATGCAACGTCACAACTCGGGAATACCGTATTAATTTGAAGCGTAACTCGGATTTTCGAATCGGACCAAAAAGGTATCCTGCACAACTAGGCCCCATGTGGGACTTGTGTACCATATTTCAGAAAGATCCATTAAGTAGTTCCTGAGAATTCACCATAACAATGTTTCAAGGGGAAATTCAAGATGTCCACCTGGCTGCCATATTGGATGTTCGAATCGGACCAACAAAGGTATCCTGCACAACTGGACCACAAGGGGAACCTGTGTACCAAATTTGAGAAAATCCATGCAGTACTTCCTGAGAAATCACGATAACAAAGTTTCATGCGGAAATTCAAGATGGCCGCCTAGTGGCCATATTGGTTTTCCAATCGGACCAAAATAGGTATCTTGCACAACTAGACCCCAAGGGGAATCTGTGTACCAAATTTGAGAAAGATCCATGCAGTACTTCCTGAGAAATCACGATAACGTTTCATGGAAAAATCCAAGTTGGCCACCTGGTGGCCATATTGGATTTGCGAATCGGAGCAGAAAAGGTATCTTGCACAACTAGACACGAAGGGGAACCGGTGTACCAAATTTGAGAAAGATCCATGCAGTAGTTTCTGAGAAATCGGAATAATAAAGTTTCATAGAGAAATCCAATATGGTCGCCTGGTGGCCATATTGGATTTTGGAATCGAACCAGAAAAGGTATCAAGCCCAACTAGACCACAAGGGAAAACTCGAGAATTCACGATAACAACTTTTCATTCAAAATGGCCGCCTGGTGGCCATATTGGATTTTCGAATCGGACCAGAAAGGTATCTTGCACAACTAGACCTCAAGGGAAACCTGAGTACCAAATTTGAGAAAAATCCATGCAGTACTTCCTGAGAAATCACGATAACAAAGTTTCATGGGGAAATCCAAGATGGCCGCCTGGTTGCCATATTGGATTTTCGGATCGAACCAGAAAAGTTATCTTGCACAACTAGACCCCAAGGGGAACCTGTGTACCAAATTTGAGAAAGATCCATGTGGTAGTTCCTGAGAAATCGCGATAGCAAGTTTCAAGGGGAAATCCAAGATGGCCACCGTGTGGCTATAGTGGATTTCCGAATCGGACCAGAAAGGTATCTTGCACAACTAGACCCCAAGGGAAACCTGAGTACCAAATTTGAGAAAGATCCACGCAGCAGTTCCTGAGAAATCCTGATAACATGTATTGTTTACGGACGGACTGACGACGGACCACGGACGGACGGACGGACGGACGACGGACCACGGACGAAAAAAATTACCACCAGATTTTCATGTTGGGCCACTCAGGCACACCTAGCTTTGCGTTATTTATCACACTACTGCGTTGCACTTGATGTTTGAAAGCATAATAATTGTACAGCATTGCAAGTCATATTTAATTAATTAAGGAATGAGGATAATAATTTATATAATGATAATACAAAAAAAATAGCCAACCAGTTATGCGAAATTGTTCAAAAGATTTTCCAGAATGACCACCAGATTTTCATGTTGGGCCACTCAGGCACATCTAGCTTTGCGTTATTTATCACATTACTGCGTTGCACTTGATTTTTGAAAGCATAATACTTGTACAGCATTAAGTCATATTGAATTAATTAAGGAATGAGAATAATAATTTATATAATGATAATAAGCAGGTCAACCAGATATTGTGAATTTTCCAAAGGATTTTCACTTTTCTCATAAAGCACCAAAGCTAACACGGAATTAGGTACATGGACATGAATTAGGGAGAGCAATGAGATATGGAGTCGTACTGAGTTTATGTAGACCGTAACTACCATTTTCCAAGATGGTCACCATGAGGCACGGCTGTTTATGACCATTTCATTATTTTGCTCTGAGTATTATCGCCATCTCTAGTCTTAAACGAGAGAACTAAACATTTCCACAGTTAGATAGTAAAGGTTATCTCTCCAAGTAAATGCGAACAGATGTATCTTGGTGGCCCAGCAGACGTACACTGACATGACTGAGAGAAAAATGAAATTCACTAGGGTTCCCAAAGGGATATCTAGAAGCTAGAGACTTCTGGCTCTCGTGTAGATTGCCCTGGGTTTTAAAACGATCCCCAGAAGATTCACTATGAGTCCGGAATGGGTATCTGGCAGTTTGAGACAACCTCCCCACAGCGCATGCTCCATTTCGCAGGCTCCATTACCATCCCTGCCACCAATAGCGGAAGTTGACCTTTACTACGTTGCTATGACGTATAGGGGAAACCAACCAACGCACGGTTCAGTTTGAATCCGGCCGAACAACTCCTTTAATGTTGCACATGAGCGAACTACTTTTCATAGGCTCTGTCCAGATAAACAGGGAAAATTATCTCCAGATAATTCTTGTTAACGCTAGGTCAACAGAGGTAGTATGCAGACTTGAAAAGTAATCGGAATGTTCGGTAAACATCTATTTTACTATATATGATGTGACTTCCGGCGATGTGCGCGAAGGCCCCGAATCCGGTCCAAAAACCTGACTGGTGGCTGGGGTGTTATTAGACCCCCAGCGAGGTGGTTGAGTTTGAGACTCCTTGTCATCGACAAAATAACCCACGGATTCGTCACGATTCTCCAGTTTCTCCACATGATTCCTCTGATCAACCCACCGCGTGGCTGTGAGATCTTCGACGCATGCGTTTTGTTTTTGAGATTCCTTCCGCCTATCTCCGGTTTGATGTCTACCATGGGTCATCTTTGTTTAGGAATATCCACAACAACATCTTTCATGCCATCGATGTAATATTTCACACGAGTTACATTTATCGACACCCCATGAATAATTTCTCAAAGAGTTTGCTCCAAATACGATACGGTATCCCTCAAGTTCTTGGATCAACATGCCCGAGAATGTATATGGATGAATCCTCAATGTGAAGGACAACATTGGTGTGTTACTATCCACACATGCAACTTCTTTTCAGGGCCGACATTTATGTATGTTTGATCGAAATATGTCTAAAAGCATATGAATAAACTGTATAAACGTATTATTTTATATCTGTGTCTATATATCTATATGCAGATGTATGTCTTGGTTTAATAGCAGTGAAGTGAACTGTGAATCACATGAGTGGGAACAAGATACTGTGCT
>JAVTVY010030014.1:0-12290 GCA_036873755.1 Hanleya hanleyi
TCATGTCGTCAGTTTTGGCCAGTTTAAAACTCGCATTTGTTTTGTTTCAAGTGCAGGGCACAGGTCTGTTACAGACAGTGACAGGCCGCGAATGTGCAGACTGGGACGACGTGACCTGGCTTAGCTTTGCTACGGTTTCGACGCAGCCAACTCCTGAGAGCGGCCGCTGACCTAGAAGAGTCCAGCTGAGAAACATGAAGCTGCTCAGGCCCTCTTCAACGACTTGGCGCTGAACGAAGATATGTCTCTACCGACTGCAAGCCCGTATATTCTGCCTAGCGGTACAGTCCTGCAGCCGGTGGAATCTTCACAAGTCTTTCAAGACAGAGTACAGACCGGTGGAGTCGCACCGGGACCATCACAGACTCAAGGCACGGCTCCACGGTCCAGTTCAAGCTCACCGGAGATGACGCTGTCACGGACTCTACTACGGATCCCCGTTACAGCCACGGATCAGGGACAGTCCTCGGATGACAGTTCCCGTTCATCCAAGCCTCCGCAACTCAAGAAAGACAAGTCTTCTGACCGGGACCCGGTGAAGAGCCGGGACCCGGCGAAAAGCCGTACCACGGAACCGCATGCTGGTACAGTGGACAAGTCAACAGTCCAGAGAGACCGGGACTACCTAGAGAAGTCTGTCACGGACTCGATCGCCGGAGCGGGACCTCGGCTCCAATACAGCACGGCCCTACACAGCTCACCGGGACCACGGCTCCGAGACATCACGGCCTTATGCAGAGCACCGAGAGTCCCATGAGCCACGGACCTACACGGAGCACCAGGATCCCGAGAAGTCACGGCCCTATACAGAGCGCCGGGACTCCGACACCAAGCACCTCGGACCCGACCATCGGAGCGAGAGTTTTCTTCCAGAGACGGGGCTGCAGTCCGGAGCCGTACCCCGGAGCAGGAGACGGCACGGACCTATGTAGAACGGACTTATCCAGTACGCCGAGAGGTTACATCTCACCGGGAGTCACGGACTTTAGACCAGCATACGGGACCATGGCTCCGAGAGATCACGGCCCGATGCAGAACTCCGAGACCCCGTCAAGCCAGGAGCCTACAGGGACTACCAGGATACCGAGAGATCAAGACTATACAGATCGACGGTACTCCGATACCGATGCACGGTACTCCGATACCGATGCGCAGACCCGACTACTGGTGAACCTTCGGGGCCGTAACATGGACAGATCCAGAGTTCGAAGTCGTACCCCGGCGCAAGCAGGTCACGGACCTATTGGGAACGGACTTATCCAGAACACCGTGAAGCCGCATATAAGAAGTCACGGACTTACACAGTACGGATTACTTAGAACGGACTTAGCCAGAATGCTACACCACGGTTCCGGAGACAGCTCGGATCCGTACTACAGCATGAAGATCCCGGGAACACAGCCGTTCATCACAACGATACCGGGATTTCAGCTTTTTCGTCTACGCCGGAATTTCGGCGGTACAGCGGTGGATTCAAGCCGCATTCCCGAAGGCCGAAGAATTCTCTGAAGATGAAAGTCAAGTCAAAATTTGCTTCATCGGAGAAGACATAGTCAGCTCCCGTTCATCCAAGTCTCCGCAGCTCGAGAGAAAAGAGACCTCGGCGTAGTGCCGTATCACGGAGCAGTGAACAACACTACAGTTCGGAGCACAGATCGGGATCATCACTCATCTTCGAGGAAGTCAGAGACATGGACCCGGACCCTGGAGGGCACGGCCTATACAGAGCACCGGGACTCCGAGACTTCACGGCCAACACAGAACATCGGGACTCCGAGAAGTCACAGCCCTACACAGAGCATCGAGACTTCTAGAGCGACGGCACCCCGGCACGTCACGACCCTATACAGGGCGCCGGAATACCGAGACATCACGGCCCTGGACCCCGACGCTAGGCCAGCACGGCCTTACACAATCTGCGGGACTACGGGTCACGACTCTACACAGGCAGAATCCCGACCATTGGAAACGGACTTATATAGAGCTCCGAGAGTCAACTTCCAACTTCAACTTTGGAGTCGGACACCACCTTACAGTTATCGGGATTACCAGAGCAGAGACCGGACTCAAGGATCAGCATTCCGGATCCGGACTCGGACTTAAAGATAAAGACTTATCTTTTCAAGTTCCTTTGGAGTCAAGTGCTGTTACGGGACGCAGTCACCTTCCAGCAGTACAGCTTCCTGCCACTGCCGGCATTTCATCATCAGATGTCTGTGACACGAGACGATCCCGTCATCCTCCAGCAACGCCCGTTTCTCCAGTCAAGAAGCGGAAACAGAGGAGAATGAGAAGCTGTCATTTGAAGCCTAGATGGCAACGCTGAGTCCTGGTTTCCACAGATGACTAGACCGGATGATGGCTAGATAAGCAGTCAGATGATCCACCCCGCAAGCGAAGACGGCTAACAGCGACATCGCTTTACGGATTGGACAAGCCTTCTGAAGAAGACGATTCTGTGACCTGCGCACCATCGTCGGAGTCATTCAGGGAACCTGCGTTCCGGAAACCCGACCCTACAAGACCTTCGTCCTGTATGGAGATCATCTACCTTTCAAGTCTCCGAAGTTGGACCGGGATTTAGACGGACTTCTGGGATGTACCAAGGCACCGACAGTTGGACTTCAAGCAAGACAAGTCTGTGTGGTACAGAACATGATGTTAACCCAACATAGTGTTACTTCATATACCGATTGGCTCCTTACAGCTACATCAAGTTGATACAGGACCCTGACGTCAGACAGAAATATGGCTCCTTCAAGCTTATCGGACGGGATCGTGGTCCCCGAATCAGGGTTTGGACTCCGTCAACACAGAGCTGCCTTAACAACTACTGGTGTCAAGTTACCCACTCGACAGAGCTATTTCCGACTGCCATGGCCACCGTCAATGATGACAAGACATCACGGATGATCGGGGCACTGACACAACGCCTTTCCGGTAAAGACAAGGCAAAGGCAAAGTCTAACAGAGGAGGTCGCCACGGACGGTCTTCCTGTCAGAACTCGGGCAACCCAAGCAAGATGCTCAGAGTAGTTTTCGCCCTTACAAGAGAGGACAGTTCCAAGGTAAAGAGGGAATCTTCCGACCGGGGCAGGGGCAACCTCGTTAGTCGGAATTGATGGTTCTCAGCCTCGCCTTCAAACCACTAGTCATCCTTTCATCCTTCCCAAGCTTCAAGTCTTTACTCACCTGATTGTAGACGGTCGACCCTGATGATATAGAAGATCAGCGTCACTCTGTGTCAAGTTTTCGTCGAAGAAGTCACAGTCCTTACGTGAGCTCTACTCCAAGTCCCGACACTTCAGCTGACGATCATCCTCAGTCTTCTAGAGCCGGATCCTACTCTTCATCGGATAATCTCGGACTCCATCTACACTCGAGATCGTGATCAAGGGAATCCAAATCTCGGAGAAAACGGTTAGTCGGGCTCGACTAAACCCGTTCTTTGGGAGCGAGACATCCAGTCTACAGTGGGCAAGCCTAGTTCCAGACTGAGGTTCCTTCCAAGTCCAAGTCAACACGGACCCGGACACCGGAATAGGACACGGGGATCAAGTCATCTCTAATCCGAAATACGGATTCGGACTCCGGAACAGACTTGGGACTCCAGCATCCAGCAGGATGACAGTAGAGCCGGACATCTACTGAGTATATTCGACACTACGGGAGTGGGACTCCGACTCCCGGTTGTCGTTACTTTCGGCGTTCCAGAGGGCGTTTTTCGAGGTTCTCCTCGATGATCACGGCGGTCCAGGGATGTTTCCAGGGACCCCACGGATTAAGTAGAATGGAGGAGAATACTACATTCAAGCGTCAGGCAGTTTTCCGGCATATGGAACCTGCACCTGGAACCAGACCATCAACGCCATGACCCAGAGGACCGTTGGATGGAGGTACAGTCTACTACTCACCCGGGACCTAGCACAATTTGGCCAGCTCCAGGTACTCCTCATTACAGTTCTCAACTACAACTGTACCTGAGGGCAAGAACAAGCAATCTAAGGATGCTCGTCCCGGAACATCTTCACCCCCTTCCAGAGTGGCGATGCCGGATCCAGTTTCAACCGAGCACAGAGTTCACCTTCACCGATGCGACCTTCACAGCTTGGAGGGGTCCATTAGTCCAGCAACAGATAGCCGACACATGGATACCACGACAGACAAGCAACGCATCATCTTCCTTAGGGATATCTGCGCTAAGAGGGCAGTCCCCCCTTGGAGGTTGCGGTTGCACAACACATCAGCATTGATTACGAACGTTTACAGTACGGTCGTCAGCTGCGTCAAGTTTGGGGGGGAGCAAGATCCCAGTCACTGTTTCAAGAAACATCAGCACTGGTCCTAGAAGCACAGTATCAGCAGTACCATGTCACAACACTACGTGTTTCACATCACTTCAGGGTCACCGCTGACAGCTTCCTCCAAGTCCTACAGGGTACTACAGCCGGAAGATCACTTTTTCTACGGAGGCACCGGGACCCGCAACGGCCGAACCCCCACGTCTGCTAACGATCCAGAATTCCTTTGCAGACCAGGGTTTTTCTCCAGGACCAATTGTACAGACGATGACAGCAGCAAGCTACTATTTACTGTACAGTCGCATCAAGCCCGGAGAATGTACTATGGTAGAGGACCTGTGGCCAACACTGTTTCTGTTCCAGCAGCAGCTGTTTTTCCTTCTACATCTGTATCAGGACAGGGAATCTCAGCCAAGCATTACACAGGGGTATCACTCAGCATCATCCAGGGTTGTCAAGTTGACCTCCAGAATCGACATTGGACAAGATTCCAGCATTTCGGCTTTCTATGGTCTTCGCCTTACAGTCTCGCCGAACACGTCAACTATCACCCAAGGGGACCTGGATGTGGTACTGGGGCATTCTTACGCCCACCATTTGAGCCAGTACAGTCAACTGTAGTCAAGTCCCTGTCCTACAAGACAGCTTCCTGACAGCCTTCACTCCACAATCAGAGCTTCACGCAGTGGAACACAGTTCCCTAACATGGATGACAGACTGCTCAACCAGATCTTTTCATCCGATCCCGGATTTCGTCATCAAGAACGATTCCACACGTCAGGGACCAGGCATCCAAAGACGGTACCAGATTCCAGCACTGACAGATTTCGTCGGCCTGCTGGAGGAGAATAGGTTTTTATATCCAGTCAGAGCCCTGTGGCACTCTTTTACAGAACCGACAAGGGGTTCCATCACTTCTAAACAGACCCATCGGCTGACATCACTAGTTCATGATCACCGTTTGGGTTGAAGAAGACTGCCGACTGGGTTAACCAACTCGGCATCGACGCTCCTCCTCCTTTATGAAGACATCGTCTCACAAGACTAGAGCCAGTCTGACGTCCGGGCCACGTTGGGAAAACTTATCGTTGAACGATATTGTTGACACCTGCGCTTGGACGATCAATTCAACTTCTGCTGGCTTCTATCTACAGACATGTCTGTACAGACAGATAGGATGACTACGCTGGATCTACAGCTACAGCCCAGTGCATAGTCCACTACTCCTATCAAAAAAAGGGGGGGGGGGGGCGCCGCTCAAGCAAGCAAGATCCCGACAATTCCGTAAGTATAGAAGCAGACCATGTCGGAGACGAAGAGACTTCAAGGCATCACGATGGCATCTGGTTATCTGGCTAAGTATACGAGCAAATGGTCGGTGCAATATCCACCTCTCGCCGTATTACTTGTAATCCCTTGAACTCCCTACGCCTCTATACGACACGGGAATTATCAGGATATTACTAGGCATATCAGATTTACAAAATCAGAACAAGGCGTGCTCCGCTCAACCCAAAGACAAGACACAAGGCCGGCTACCCAACCTCCTCTGTTGGGAGTCTGGCATAAGTGATAGCAGGTTGAGATTTGAGACACAAATATAAAACATTTATAAACAATGTTAGTATTTGTTATCAAATCAAAACTGCTATCAATCTTGATTTGCCCAACCCATCCTCCCCTCTTTGCTCGGCCTTGACTCAAAACAGGTCTTGCACAGCATGGAAAAAAGAGGAAGGGCATGCGCGGAGAACACGCCACCTAGCAGATGATCGACGAGACGATCAAGGGAGATAATTTCTTTGCAGGAGATCTCCAAAATGGAGGGAATATGGCATAAGTGATAGCAGGTTTGATTTGATAACAAATACTAACATTGTTTATAAATGTTTTATCTTTAGGGCTTTACTGAAAATCCCCCAACTGGACATTTTGTACACAGAAAGATATTGTTCTCTTTTGTCGCATGAAATATAGATTCATCAGATAAATTTAATAGCCAAATTAACAGCATTTGCAAAAAGCTTTATATTTCCCTAAAATAAATTAAAATGTGTGAGGAAAGAAAAGTCCAGGACAGTTTAGGGATGATAAACTAATAACAAAATTGCTGGGGCCTAATCTTTATATTCAGAATTAGACAATTGTTATCATTTTTATGATCAGTTTATTGTTCATTGTTAGATACATGGGTATATAGATTCCAAATTTTTATTCTTATAAATTCTTGAAATACATGTATCACTCCTTTTGTAATGTATTTCACAAAATTTTGTTGATTAACGTGAAAACAAGAAATAAAATCGGATCCCTCTGATATGCAATCTACATGTAATGTACAAGCCCCCTATCAAAATTTCAATCCCCCCCAATTTTGGAGACCACTTTGATTCAATTTGACCACCCTCTGATATCATTGAAATAATGGAGAAATAATGGATTATATGAAATGATTTTTACCCCTCGGCCAACTTTGGCCTAGGGGTATTGTCGTCATCATGTACGGCTGTCCGTACGTCCGTACGTCCGTTACCGCGATATCTACAGAACCGTTTCATGCATGACAACCAAACTTGTTACATCTATTTATCTTCACATAAATCAGAAGCCTATCGAAAATGAGTCATCTCGGACAATATTTTGCAGAGTTATGCCCCTTTTTACAAATAAAAATCCATTTATGATTTGTTATTGTGATAATTTCATAACCGTTCCATATACAACATCCTAACGTGATACAGTTGTTTCTCTTGACCTGAACTAGATGCCTATCGAAAATGAGTCGTGTCAGAAAGTATTTTGCAGAGTTATGCCCCTTGTCTAATAAAATCCACTAATCCCTATGTTAAGTTTGCATATAATTTCTATATCATGTTTGTATACTATCACATTTATTTATTGATTGGATGACTGATTTATTGATTTATTCTCTTACACAATGCGAAGAACAAACGTATATCTATAGTGTATGTATTTATTCCAGAAACAAATTAATTTAAGGGGAGGAAAAGTTTGGGGTTTTTTTCAAAGAAAGTACACTTACAATACCAGGGGTAAATATTTCTTCCCACAAGCCAATCAATTTGTAGAGACACCCTTACATTATAATAGTTGGGGTTCAGAGCCGAGGGTTTCGATAGCGCAGCTTCATGTTAACAATTTTGTCCACTTCTGGTTCTATAAATTTTGATCCCCCCTGATTTTATTGTAAAAAATTTCACTTCCTGTGATTGAATTACTAGAGGGATTTCCATGCATGTACATGCAGATGAGGTACATGTACATGTACAAGAAACACAAACTTTATTATGAATGGCCTTACACATGCATGCATGTTATATCTTGATCTGGATGTACAGTGTTACATGTAGCAGTGCTGTGTCTTAACCATGTTAACAGAGGGGTGTGTCAACAATAGACATGTATATCTACATTTACCTACATAAATAGGATAACACTCTCCTTCATACATGTATCCCATATTATGCCTACATCTGGCCTCAACTGATGTGCTACATTTTCTCCGGGCAGCAATATTGAGTTTCAATCACTGTTGTCGGTCTGTTCGCCAGTCGATCATGCTTCCCCCTATAACACAAGAGATAGCCTCAGCTCTCTGATACACTGCATGTTTAACGGAGATTAGCGGCAGCCTATGAAGATTGATCGGCAGATAGTGGGAGTCATTCAAGTGTACACCGGCACGTCCCGTCTGTCCATTTGTAACTGTAACTGGTTATTGACGTCTGACAGCATTTGACGTTTTTATGTTGCAAAAATATTGGCACAGGCGGATGCTAACCTCTTCCCTATTATTTCCCTGTTACATGAACACTGCATTTTGGATTTACTGAGATTCAGTGCATGGACCTGGACATAGCCGATTAACGTATCCAAACCTTACACATGTATACGTTGAGGTGAGTATACATGTAACTGCTGTCACTGTAAATGTCAAGACAAAGCTCCTGGTGTCCTAAGTTTCCGATATTTTCCTGTGGTAATTCCTCTGATTAATCACAGGAAGTGAAATTTCCCACGATACACAGTCTGGGGGTGATCAAATGGGGGGTGATATAATTTATTTGAGGTACAGCGCATCACGTTGGGCACACCAGTTCTCGTCAGATCACTGAATACTTGGATGGGTGACCGGGTGCTGTACTGGCTGGGCTGATCAGTGTCCAGGATAATAGGAACTGGACACTCGCGTTTTCTGGCACATAGGCACCATCGTGATATGACTGAAAAAATGTTGAAAACGACGTTAAATCCTGCTTACTCACTCGACACTCAAATTTGTTTGAACAAGAAGTTGAAATAGTGGTCCAAAATCATGCAGGTAATCCAACATTTCAGTGATTGAAGACGGTGATCAAATTTATTAGAACAGCCGCTTGATATTTGTCCCTAGAATGGTCCCAAACCCTGATGACATATTATATCTCTCTCAGTCACGTGATGAATTGTGTATTCATTCAGCTACATGACACCTGAAAACTTATCCAGCAATTTAACATCTCTTATATGTAACACAAAACCAATTAAATTGCCATTGTCAATGCAAAGTCCATGTGCCGCAAGGCGTGAAGTCATATATGTACATGTAACCCGATATACCAAATTAAAGCTTGCTCTTCCGACATTGCCAGTCCAGGGACCTGGCGCTGGCAATTACGTTGATGTCATGTTACATGAGGGAGGTCACAGGCTACATGTACACGTAATTGTATAAAGATCGCCACCAGCCATTTTATTGTCATGGATGGTGGGGGCCTGCATTGCATCAAAGGAGAGAAGCGGGCAACCACCTCGCTGGGGGTCTAATAACACCCCAGCCATCAGTCAGATTTTTGGACCGGATTCGGGGCCTTCGCGAACATCGCCGGAAGTGACATCATATAATAGTAAAATAGATGTTTGCCGAACATTTCGATTACTTTTCAAGTCTGCATTTAATACCTCTGTTGACCTAGCGTTAAAAAGAATTATCTGGCGAAAATTTTCCCTGTTTGTCTGGACAGAGCATATGAAAAGTAGTTCGCTCATGTGCAACACTAAAGGAGTTGTTCAGCCGGATTCAAACGGAACCGTGCGTTGGTTGGTTTCTCCTATACGTCATAGCAACGTAGTAAAGGTCAACTTCCGCTATTGGTGGCAGGGATGGTAATGGAGCCTGCGAAATGGTGCATGCGCTGTGGGGAGGTTGAGAAGCGGGATATTATTGTTATGGATGTAGGGGGCCTATGTCATCAGGTTTCAGGACATGTTAACCCTATCTTTTTGGTCGAATGAATCGACCTCATCAAGAAAATGATGATTTTCCAAAGAATTCCAGGAAAGTACCACCAGACCATCCTTTTGAGAAGGGCATATATCCCCCTCATTTTACTTACCCCGTCCCTGGAGATTGTCTTTTATGCCTTGAAAGGTCCTCCATTTTCTTAAAGTTCGACCATGCCGCTGTGGTGTACATGTACATGTGTTCTTGTCTTTGACCATGGGAGAGAGAGCTAATTGGGACGAGTGCTATTTTGGACACTTCCTGCTTTAATTTCCACGCGCAGCATTCATGGATATGGACAATTTTACATTTCTTTGAAAAGAAAGTTGAAACACTGAACAGTGTTCAAAATTTCAGCCATCTAGATCATTTTTTTCTGTCAATGTTCAACTTTGAAAAAAAATCTACTATTTTCCACCACACACAAATGCACCAAATTTGTTTAAAATACATTGTATCTTGCACTTAATCAAGGAGACACTCTTCTTAAATTCTTTTTATCGATCTTGGTAATTCGTACTATGTGAATTAAATGCACAAGGAATTTGGAACAAGGGTGCCCCGGCCTGCCCTTCATGCATTGTCATTGGCACTTGCTGGTTTGTTCGGTGCAATGGGGATACTGTGCCTGGAATATTCTCTGATTTTTGCGATAAAAACTACTTTAAATTCCAATGAAATAAACAGTATATATGAATAATTAGTTCATGACTTATCTGATCAATTCAATAAAGCTGCAGTTGTAAAAAATAACACCATTTGATTCTGAAGTGTTCATTAAAGTGATCGTAAACCCTCAAGTAAAGTTTACATCAAATGAAAGACCATTGGAAACAGTGTCTGAAAATAGTTTTTGTCATTTTTATCTCGCCTTACGAAGTAAAGGGGAGATATTGTGAGAGGGGGAAAGAGGATGTCGTCGTCGGTGTCGGTGTCCCCTGCCTGGAAATGAATGGGTTTTTGGTTTAGCAAGTTAAAAAAAAATCTAGAAAAATTAGAAAAAATATAAAAAAAATATAAAAAATATGGGGGTGGGTATGCCACCTGGGGGTACTACCCCTGGGGTACTCTAATGTTAAAATCCCTATGAATGAGCTTTGCGTTTAGCTGAAGTGCACATGTACATCTGTACTTGGAAAGTTTCTTGCAGTTGTCAGCTGTCATTGGATGATTATAAAACTTGGTATACATGTTTGTTATGATAAGAGGATGTACCTGTGCTATTTTTGAGAAGAAATATTAATTTTTCTCAAAATTATGGCAAATGAAGAGTTTTCTGTTTAGGTAAATTGTACATGTAGGCCGCTACATGTATACATATACATCTACATGGTAACTTTGCTCCAGTTGTCAGCTGTCATTGGATGGTTATGAAACTTGGTACACATGTTTCTTATGATTAGAGGATGTACCTGTGCTATTTTTGACAAGAAATATTAATTTTTCTCCAAATTATGGTAAATGAAGAGTTTTCTGTTTAGGTAAATTGTACATATGCATGTCCATGGTAAGTTTGCTCCAGTTGTCAGCTGTCATTGGATGATTATGAAACTTGGTACACATGTTTCTTATGATAAGAGGATGTACCTGTGCTATTTTTGAGAAGAAATATTAATTTTTCAAAAAATTATGGCAAATGAAGAGTTTTCTGTTTAGGTAAATTGTACATACAGGCCTCTACATGTATACATATACATCTACATGGTAACTTTTGCTCCAGTTGTCAGCTGTCATTGGATGATTATGAAACTTGGTACACATGTTTCTTATGATTAGAGGATGTACCTGTGCTATTTTTGACAAGAAATATTAATTTTTCTCCAAATTATGGCAAATGAAGAGTTTTCTGTTTAGGTAAATTGTACATACGTGTAGGCCTCTACATGTATACATATACATGTACATAATAAGTTTGCTGCAGTTGTCAGCTCTCATTGGATGATTACGAAACTTGGTACAAATGTTTCTTATGATTGGAGGATTTATTTGTGCTATTTTTGAGATGAAGTATTAATTTTTCTCCAAATTATGGCAACTGATTGAGTTTGCGTTTAGCCGAAGTGCACATGTACATCTGTACACCACAGTTTGCTGCAGTTGTCAGCTGTCATTGAATGATTATGAAACTTGGTACACATGTTTCTTATGATTAAAAGATGTACCTGTGATACCATCCATACCATCACTACCATCCATACCATCACTACCATTCCTACCATCCATACCATCACTACCATCCATACCATCACTACCATCCATACCATTCCTACCATCACTACCATCCATACCATCACTACCATCCCTACCATCACTACCATCCCTACCATCACTACCATCCCT
This sequence comes from Hanleya hanleyi, assembly GCA_036873755.1. NCBI lineage: Eukaryota > Metazoa > Mollusca > Polyplacophora > Lepidopleurida > Hanleyidae > Hanleya > Hanleya hanleyi. Next base: position 11,926 of record JAVTVY010030014.1, read on the forward strand.
ACCATCACTACCATCCCTACCATCACTACCATCCATACCATCACTACCATCCATGCCATCACTACCATCCATACCATCATTACCATTCCTACCATCACTACCATCCATACCATCACTACCATCCATACCATCACTACCATCCATACCATTCCTACCATCACTACCATCCATACCATCACTACCATTACTACCATCCATACCATCACTACCATTCCTACCATAACTACCATTCCTACCATCACTACCATCCATACCATCACTACCATCCATACCATCACTACCATCCATACCATCACTACCATTCCTACCATCCATGCCATCCATGCCATCACTACCATCCATACCATTACTACCATCTATACCAT
>JAVTVY010030015.1:0-12255 GCA_036873755.1 Hanleya hanleyi
TTTCGTCCGGATGGGTACCACCCACGCATACTTGGATAGGATATCGATGCACGTCAAGATATACCGATTCTCATCGTTGTGTTTGGCAAAGGCGCTCATATTCACCAAATCCGCTTGCCACTGGGCATCTATTCCTCCCACGATGACCCGGTTCCGTAGAAAATGGCGACGGACAGATCGATGTAAGGTATAGGTGTCTTGTCTTCTTAACCAATCTCGGACTTGGGCACGTTGTACCCCTGGGGTTTGGCCGCTCGAGAGAGAGCCGACAATGCACTATAGGCTGCCGGACTGTCGGGACTGTAGTATAAGTTATCCAACACCTTCTCCCAGCGCTTCATGGTGACAAAATGATGATGGACCCTGGCCCTATCGTTTATTTATAACGGGTATATCTTGGGCCTGAGTTTCTTTCTGATTTTCTTCGTGGACTTCCACAGTGGCCATGGTCAATGACCAGTCCAACTCGTCTGATGACCGCTTGATAAGCACTTCATCCACATCCACCACGGCATCTTCCAATGCAGACCATAGATCAGGGTGAAGGGTAAAATGCACTGTACCTCCATCTAGCCGAGCCAATTGAGCAAAGAAAGGGCCGCGTCGGATGTACACATCGTGACACAAGTGGATGAGGTCGCCGTCCAGTTCACCAGACAACACCCGTTTGAATTTGGTCCAGCCCTCCCGGGACAGACGAATGTGAGCCGGGCACGGTTGTGTAGGGTCCGTGTCTCCCACCACCTCCTCCATGATATCGACCTTATCCGCATACACGTGCAGGAAAACCTCGGGGGTCAAGCTGAAATACGCCAGTACTATATGCTCCGTCATGGTCAGTACGTGAATGGTACCAGATTTCACTGTCTCTCGTATTTATAGGGAGAACCCCGTGAGATCAAAGGATCAGGTGGTCATGTCATTGGGCTGACTGAGTCTAGCGGGGTAATCAATGGCATCGTCGTCGGGTTCATGTAGTTGTTCATGGGGTTCAGCCATTGGCCCCGCGGCTTCATCACGGATTTTTTCTTCTTCTTCATCGTTCTGGCCCGTCATGTGTGTGTGGGTGGCTTCATCAGGTGACACTGTCATTCCAGCCTCTGCGCATTCTATACATATAGTATTTTCTCCATCCGCTTTTTTTTCATTAGGTTCATCTAGTGCGTGTTCGATAGCACGAGCCCATGCCAATTGGTGGGGTGATCGATCGTCGGGTATAAATAACTGGTCCACCAGAGGGCCTATTTTCTCCAAGGCTGACCACAGAGAGGGAGTTAGGAGGAAACTTCGAGCCGGCTCTTGGTAGCGTCCCACCCGTGGGTAGAGCGCAGTATGGTATACGTAGTTGGCCTTGTCCAGGTGGATCAGGTGTCCGTCTAACTCTCCGCTCAACACCCGTTTAAACTTAGTCCAGCCATCACGCTCTAGTGTCACCCTATCCGATAGAGTCTCAGCGTGCTCAAAGCAAATATTTCCACAATCTTCGACCAGGGTCACTTTAGCATCATACACGTATAACTTCACATTGGGTGTAAGCGTCAGGATGGCTTGGAGTGATGACATGCTTCCTCTCAATGTCGAACGGAGAATGATACCCACTCTGTCTCTTCCCCTCGTATTTATAGGGCCTATTCTGTGAGAGGCGGGTCGTGTGCAGAGAATACTTTATCGACCACAGGAACTATTTGTTGCAAAGCCGTCTGTTAATCACTGTAGACGTCTCCTTTTTTCCCGACCGCCGCATCACGAACTTTCCCCTTCGTTCGCTCCCGTCACAAGTGTGTCGATCTCTTCCCGGGGTGACACTGACCCTCTAGCCGCTGTGCATTCTTTACATATAGGCCTTTTTTTCCCGGCTGTAGTATCTGGTTTACAGAAACAAAATTCTGCCTTATGTAGTCTTTCATGCGGTTCAGCGAACGCGTCTTCTATAGCACGAACCCACGCTAATTGCTCAGGTGATCGATCGTCCGGTGACAATAACTGGTCTACAATAGGCATTATTTTCTTCAAGGCTTCCCACACAGAAGGAGTTAGGCTGATACTGCGCGATGGCTCTTTGTACCGACCTAGACGTATGCGAAGGGATGGTAGGGTATAGACGTACATGGCATTATCCAGGTGGATGAGCTCTCCGTCCAATTCTCCGCTCAACACGCGTTTAAATTTATTCCACCCATCACGCTCTAGTGTCACCGGATTCCATAGCATTTCAGCGGGTGTCCAGTAAATAGCTAGATCGTCTTTCGCCAGTTTGACTTTATCTGCATACACGTATAACCGCACACTAGGTGTAAGAGGCAAGATGGCTCGTAGTGGTAGCGACATGCTTGCTCTCAATGTCCAACGGTAAATGATACACACTCTGTCTCTTCCCCTCGTATTTATAGTGTCAATACCACAGCGCCAGGGTGAATAGGGCACAGACTAGTATGAGGCCAACCAGCCGGCGCTGGTTCCGGCGTGAGCGCTCCTGGTCCATAGCGCGAGCATCAAGGATGGCTGTCATAGTCCAGTAGTGGTGAGTGATGGCACGCCTGTCCATCGAGTGCACCTGTGGAGGACCGCTTCTGTGAACTCGTTCAGGATCTGGCGTCGTCCCTCGTTGTCGTCGCCATCTGCAAACATGGACCGGACCACTGCTCGGTAACCCGTGAATGAATTCACCACGGTGGCATACTGTAAAATGCGAGTCGCATGGGGCTGGATCTCCGCCATGGCTCTGTAGAAATGAAGGTGTGGGATCCAGAGGGACATGTTTTATAGACCAGATGTAGCTCTACGGGTGTAGTCCGTGATACGTACTATTCTGATGGGTTAGTCCAAAAAAAGGGAGCAACAACAACAACAACAACAACACAGATTACAGATCAATCCTTTTATTATGCGTGAACAACATAGAAATGCATGTACTGACCTGTCTGTGGGAGGTTTCCCACAATGGCGTTCACCTTCGCGTCTTTTCGTGTACGTCCGTGTCTTTTCGTTAAAGTCCGTGTATCTTCGGTAAAGTCCGTAGGCATTGGGCAAGGAAGCTTTTTCCCGAGACCGAATCACCGCCAGACATGACTGCATCACCGCGGATGAATACATTCTTGCACTCACTCACACCACAGGTCGAGTGAGGTATCAAATTGAAGCATAGGTGAAGGAGCATCTAATGGACTGGGTGTGGAGTTGACATATCGATAAAAATGGATATGACCTTGAACTGATCACGTGACCTCCCCGTGAGGGAAAAAACCCCAGAACCAAGTCAGTACATGCATCCCATAGTCCCAGGTCACGCCCGATTCACGCAGACCGGAAGTGACGTCATACACCTGCGCACAACCGTGATGGAAAAACCCCAGAACCAAGTCAGTACATGCATTCCACACAGGCAGAATGCAGGCAGGCAGACAGGAAGGCAGGCAGGCAGGCAGGGAGGCAGGCAGGCAGGTCAGGTCAGGTAAGTCAGATTGCAATGAATACACCCCTTTCCCTAAAAATCGACTCCTCTTATACGTTTTTCTATAATCCGCATACCCACCTCCCACCACACGACACAAAAAACAGCCCGCCATCTTGTCCCACCACCCACACGACACAAAAACAGGCCGCCATCTTGTCCCACCACCCACACGACACAAAAACAGGCCGCCATCTTGTCCCACCACCCACACGACACAAAAAACAGGCCGCCATCTTGTCCCACCACCCACACGACACAAAAAACAGGCCGCCATCTTGTCCCACCACCCACACGACACAAAAACAGGCCGCCATCTTGTCCCACCACCCACAAGACACAAAAACAGGCCGCCATCTTGTGGGTGAGTGGGGTGGGTTCAAAATGGCGGCACCTTATTTTACACACTAGTGCACCGGAGTGAGTGGGGTGGGTTCAAAATGGCGGACTTTAAGTTGTCCCACTCACTCCGGTGCACTGATTGACATGGGGGTGAGTGGGGTGGGTTCAAAATGGCGGACTTTAAGGTGTCCCACTCACTCCGGTGCACTGATTGACATGGGGGTGAGTGGGTGGGTTCAAAATGGCGGCTTGTGGTGTTGTGTGTGTAAAATAAGGTGCCGCCATTTTGAACCCACCCCACTCACCCCCATGTCAATCAGTGCACCGGAGTGAGTGGGACAACTTAAAGTCCGCCATTTTGAACCCACCCCACTCACCCACATGTCAATCAGTGCACCGGAGTGAGTGGGGTGGGTTCAAAATGGCGGACTTTAAGTGGTCTGTGTAAAATATGGTGCCGCCATTTTGAACCCACCCCACTCACATATCACTCACGCATGCGCACATCCACACTTATGACGTCACACCAAGTTCTGCGCATGCGCAGTGAGGCGCTAAATACTCAATTTGCGGGCTACCTACTACTCACGTGATGCAGAATTAAAATCCACCGACTATACGTACCGGAATGACTCCTATATTGAAGTTAGTCCTCTTTTAATACGTGTACAAATATTTAGCGAACAAGCTGGTGAATTTATACGAGTCACGTGGAAGGAATTTATAAAATATTGAGCGAGCAGGATACTTTTGAATATCGATGTTTAAATCAGTAAAGAGTTGACGTCGCATTAGTCTCATTAATCCTCATTATTTGAGCAACACATTACAAAATGAAATTCATCACCAACAGAGCTCACGCAGTACTGGCAAGTACGCATTTCTCTTGGAATTATGGGTTGGTGATAACGACCTGATTCAATTTCTAAAGTATGATTACTTATCTTTAATTATCAGCACACGTTGAGGTTTAGAAAAATTAAAAGTTAAGTATTTTTCAAAACATTAATTTTCACTTTAGCATAAAGACCCAATTTATGATTCAATGGACTAGATATCGTTCTTGGCCAGTCCTGTGTGAACTCATCGATAACACGTCTGGAAAATGTACGATGAAAGTTGCCTACATCCAAGAAGGATTGTTGTAACCACACATGATAAAACCCGTGTACAGATAAGATTTTCTTGATTTTATCACAGTATGTAGTACTCCCAGGCTCGGAAAACTGGCGACAATGCTGATAAGCCTGTTCCACAAGCCTGAGGTTCGGCAAATTAACAAGCCTACACCAATATCTGATTACGTTAATCTTACCTCTGCCCAATTCTGCCCGTACAGCAGAATTACACGCCTTTTTATTCACCTCAAGGGTAAACTGGGTATGAACGCTTTCAATTGGGGAACATTTGTGAATATCTTCAACACCCCAAATTTCGGAATTAATAGGAGATTTGGTTTGACCACTCTATCAAAAATCTTTGTGCTGAGAGTGGGCCTAGGATCATCACCAATAAGTTGACTAGTAGTATATAAAGCGTGAAATGGTTCACATTGACCTCAGAAATTTGCATATTGGGGCGGAACTGGGGCGGCATCTCTGTGACGTCACAGCGACAGCCAATCAGAAGCGAGTATTCTGTCAGAGGGGTCATTGTGGGAGGTGGTGGTGGGTGGTGGGTTTAAGATGGCGGATGTGGGAGGTGGTGGTGGGTGGTGGGTTTAAGATGGCGGCTTGTGGGAGGTGGTGGTGGGTGGTGGGTTTAAGATGGCGGATGTGGGAGGTGGTGGTGGGTGGTGGGTTTAAGATGGCGGATGTGGGAGGTGGTGGTGGGTGGTGGTTTAAGATGGCGGATGTGGGAGGTGGTGGTGGATGGTGGGTTTAAGATGGCGGATGTGGAGGTGGTGGTGGGTGGTGGGTTTAAGATGGCGGATGTGGGAGGTGGTGGTGGGTGGTGGGTTTAAGATGGCGTATGAGAGGCGGTGGTGGATGGTGGGTTTAAGATGGCGGCTTGTGGGAGGTGGTGGTGGGTGGTGGGTTTAAGATGGCGGATTAAAGGAGGCCATTAAGGTGATTACAGACCACATTTTGACGAGTGCGCAGGTGTTTCTGCGCAGATTTGTGGCGGAAGTGTGGCGGGGTTTCCCAGTGGGGGATTCCCCAGTGGGGGTTTCCCAATGACGATCACGTGATCAAGGCATGTCCTGACTTGTTCTGGGTTGTACAGTTCTGCCATGCGGAGGATGGGTACTAGTATTTCGCTGACGTCCTAGTAATAAACATAATCTATAGGTGTTGTACCATGTTAATAGCATCAGTCTAGCCGTAGTATAGAAATAGACGTGTTGGGGTGTAGGTGGGCCCCTAGTGGGTCGATGGGATCGAGTGATGTATCCATGTGAGCCTAGGTGAGGGAGTTACACTAGGGTGTCGTTTCCATTCTGCTGCGCAGGTCACGTGGGGGTTGTGACGTCACTTCCGGGTTTTTCACTAAAACTACCTCCAAACATAGAAGAGTTTTTAATGTTTCCTTAGACGTCCGTATGTTCAACCTCCGGGATGTTTCCCGGCGCGGCCCCTCAGCGCGAGCGCGCGCGCGCGGGGGTTCTCCGGCCGCAGCGCGCGCGCGCGGGTTCTCCGGCAGTGCGCGGCATCACCGGCAGCGCGCGGATGCATATGCCATTGTGGAAAACCCCCACAGACAGGTCAGTACAAGCATTCCTATGATGTTCACGCATAATAAAAGGATTGATCTGTAATCTGGGTTGTTGTTGTTGTTGTTGCTCTCTTCTTTGGACTAACCCATCACAATAGTACGTATCACGGACTACACCCGACGTCTAGGCGCGCATGTGTGACCTGGTCTATAAAACACGTCCCTCTGTATCCTACACCTTCATTTCTACGGTTGCAGAGCCATGGCGGAGATCCAGCCCTATGCGACTCGCATTTTACAGCATGCCACCGTGGTGAATTCATTCACGGGTTACCGAGCAGTGGTCCGGTCCATGATTGCAGATGGCGACGACAACGAGGGGCGACGCCAGATCTTGAACGAGTTCACAGAAGCGGTCCTCGAAAGAGTGCACTCGATGGAGAGGCGTGCCATCACTCACCACTACTGGACTATGACAGCCATCCTTGATGCTCGGGCTATGGACCACGAGCGCTCACGCCGGAACCAGCGACGACTGGTTGGCCTCACACTAGTCTGTACCCTATTGACCCTGGTGCTGTGGTAGTGACAATATAAATACGAGGGTCAGACAGAGTGTGTGTCATTTACCCTTCGTCATTGGGTCAACCATGTCACCGAGAGACCTGCCCATAAATACCAGGGTCAGACAGAGTGTGTGTGTCATTCACCGTTCGACATTGGAGCAAGCATGTCACCCGTCCTACGAGCCATCCTGCCCCTTACACTCCAGGTGGGGTTACACGTCTATGAAGATAAAGTCACCCTCGTGGAAGACCGTGGAGATATTTGCTGGGCGCCCGCTGAGACCGTATCGAATACGGTGACGCTACCTCGTGACGGCTGGACCAAATTTAAACAGGTGTTGAGCGGCGAGCTCGACGGAAACCTCATCCACATAGACAATGCCATCTACGTATACCGTACCACCTTCTTCCTACGCCTGGGCCGCTACCAAGACCCTACGCGAGGCTTCACCCTAGTCCCCGATCTGTGGACAGCCTTGGAGAAAGTGGTGCCTATTGTGGACCAGCTGTTTACACCGGACGAGCGATCATCAGACCAGTTGGGTGGGCTCGTGCTATTGAGGACGCGCTGGCTGAACCCCATGAACAACTACATGAACCCGACGACGATGCCATTGATTACCCGGCTAGACTCAGTCAGCCCAGTGACATGACCACCTGATCCTTTGATCTCACGGGGTTCTCCCTATAAATACGAGAGACAGTCAAATCTGGTACTGTAAAACACGTTTCTTTCGCGTGCATGAAACTTTCGCGATTTTCGCGATTGGAATAAATCGCGAAAGTTTCATGCACGCGAAAGAAACATGTATGGCAAGGGCGAAGACAAGAACGCAACAACAACAACAGAGAAATAACATGAGAGCAATTGTTTTCGACATTAGCACAGTTTTAATGGCCTCACCACCTAAGCTCTATTCAGAAGCGACTGTTTAAAGCACCGGATACAGTTTAATATACAAGTATACTAGTACAATTAATTATGCTGAATTAGTCAATGTCCTCGTATGCCGCCTTGATGCCGGCCGTTTTGAACCACTGTAGGATAACAGACGTTTAGTTTCTGAGTTGTTCGTGGGCCGTCACCATCCACATCGCGTGTTTAGATTTCAATGTGGAAAGTTTGAAGTCAACTTTGATATCCTGTACAGATTTTCCACTTTTTAGCCCTTGTCTCCAATACCACGCGGTAAACTGGTCTGTCGGGGCGGCTTTGAAAGCTCCATTCCCGCTGAGATCTAACGGCTGGAGCTCTCCTTTGCGGTATTTATTTACTTTAGCGGAGTTCAAATGACAACTACCTGCATGATATCTCGCGATATAGGGTTTGTTTACCTACGGGAATTCCTTTTAAGGCTGAAGCAGCGGGATTGAAATAATCTGCACCCAACTGTCAGTAAACCTGTTTGATTACCAGTGACTATATCTTCATACAGTTAACGCCGCCTTTTGTTAGACTCGTGTTGGTACTGTGAAACGGCCACAATGAGCGCACGCACATGTGAATACACGTGGCTTTGCCGATTTTGCCGACTCCGGTATGTATTTCCCAAGTATATTAGTATGATATATTTGTAAATTAATTTTTTTCTGGCACAGTGAGAATCGCGAAAGTTTCATGTCGCGAAAGTTTCATGTTTTACAGTACCATTCACGTACTGACCATGACGGAGCATATAATACTGGCGTATTTCAGCTTGACCCCCGAGGTTTTCCAGCACGTGTATGCGGATAAGGTCGATATCATGGAGGAGGTGGGAGACATCTGTGATGCGGACCCTACACAACCGTGCCCGGCCCACATTCGTCTGTCCCGTGAGGGCTGGACCAAATTCAAACGGGTGTTGTCTGGTGAACTGGACGGCGACCTCATCCACTTGTGTCACGATGTGTACATCCGACGCGGCCCTTTCTCTGCTCAATTGGCTCGGCTAGATGGAGGTACAGTGCATTTTACCCTTCACCCTGATCTATGGTCTGCATTGGAAGATGCCGTGGTAGATGTGGATGAAGTGCTTATCAAGCGGTCATCAGACGAGTTGGACTGGTCATTTACCATGGCCACTGTGGAAGCCCACGAAAAAAATCAGAAAGAAACTCCGGCCCAAGATACACCCGTTATAAATAAACGATAGAGCCAGGGTCCATCATCATTTTGTCACCATGAAGCGCTGGGAGAAGGTGTTGGATAACTTATACTACAGTCCCGACAGTCCGGCGGCCTATAGTGCCTTGTCGGCTCTCTATCGAGCGGCCAAACCCCAGGGGATACAACGTGCCCAAGTCCGAGATTGGTTAAGAAAACAAGACACCTATACCTTACATCGAGCTGTCCGTCGCCATTTTCTACGGAACCGGGTCATCGTGGGAGGAATAGATGCCCAGTGGCAAGCGGATTTGGTCGATATGAGCGCCTTTGCCAAACACAACGATGGGAATCGGTATATCTTGACGTGCATCGATATTCTATCCAAGTATGCGTGGGTGGTACCCATCCGGACGAAAACGGGGGCGAATCTCATAGCGGCGTTCAAAGACATCTTCAAGACCGGGCGCAAACCTTTTTATTTGCAAACCGACGAAGGCACGGAATTCCTCAACAGACCGTTCCAACAGTTTCTGAAAGCCCAGAAGGTGTTTTTCTTCCATACGTACAACGAGACCAAGGCCTCCGTGGTGGAAAGGTTCAACAGGACATTCAAAGGCCGCATGTATAAATATTTCACCTATAAGAATACAAGGCGGTACATCGATGTTCTCCCGAAACTGGTGAGGGTTTACAATCGAGCCTATCACCGGAGTATAGAGAGAGCCCCCATTACCGTCACCCAACGCAATGAAGCCCAAGTCCGCCGTGTGTTGTACCCCAGGCCATCGCAGCGAACGACGAAGGCGGTGTACAAGGTCGGGGACCCTGTACGGATCAGTAAAGTCAAAGGCAAGTTCGAGAAAAGTTACTTGCCCAACTGGAGCGATGAGCACTTCCTGATTAAACGGCGCCTACCCCGACAGCGGCGAGTCTATGAACTGGAAGATCTTCAAGGGGAACCGTTGCTAGGGACGTTTACGAGACGGAATTACAGCCTGTCGTAAAAACACAGCAAGACTACTACACAGTGGAGCAGATTTTGAAAACGGAACGTCGACGTGGCAAACTGTTTCATTTCGTCAAATGGCAAGGCTGGCCCAGTTCCTTCAATTCCTGGGTCGCTGCCAACCAGGTGAAACGACTATAAAGCCAGACACCACTGCCGTCCTCCTTCATTCCACGTCCGACCACAGTGCTATGGACCAACAGCAGCTGCCTCTGAAGACAGCGTCTCCCAAAACGCGCAAAGCGCAAGTGGGTTTTGTGGTGCTAGTGCTAACCCTGCTGAGTGTGTTGTACGGAGGTGTGTTTTACGACGTAGCCTATGTCAGCACGTTACTTAACCAATTGAGAACACCAGCCACCAGTGAAACCGGTCTACAGAGAGCACCAGTCGTATCGAGCCCAGTCACCACCACCACCACCACCACCACCACCACACCCCGTGTACAAGCCACGTCGAGTGTAAGCTCCACACCTACACCCAGAACACCCACTACGTCTCAAGACCCACCAGATTTCATCCCTCACAGTGAACAGACAACGACCACCGACGTTGTACCCACCCCCATCATCATCCCTGACAGTGTACAGACAACGACGACCGACGTTGTACCAACCACCACTCCAGTTCACTCGTACCAAATTTACAAGAGCGGGTTACCACGACAACGGATACACGTCGAACCATGGACCCACGGTGGCAGCATTCCTTCACGTGTCTCATCGCAGGACCGACGGGCTCCGGCAAAACGCACTTCGTCCGGAAGCTCCTTCAACACGCCGACAGCATGATCACCCCACCTATTGCCCGAGTCGTGTGGTGTTACGGAGAATGGCAGGAAGCGTATGCAGCAATGCCCCACATCACGTTCGTGGAAGGCCTACCCAACCTGGCCGATTTGGAACCAGACACCTTGGTGGTTCTGGATGATCTCATGGCGAAGACGGATGCGCGGGTCACCCAACTCTTTACCAAAGGCAGCCACCATCGACGGCTCAGCATCATCTACATTGTGCAGAATCAGTTCAGTAAAAACAAAGAACATCGGAACATCAGCTTAAATGCCCACTACCTGGTGGTCTTCAAAAACCCGAGAGATACCACTCAACTGCTGCACCTGGCGAGACAGATATATCCCGGCCGCACACCGTTTGCGTTAGAAGCCTTTAAAGATGCCACAACCCCTCAGCACGGCTATATGCTCTTCGACCTCAAGCAAGCCACCCCCGACCACCTTCGACTACGGACCGGCATCTTTCCCGGAGAGACCCACCACATGTACTTGCAAAAATAATGTAAACACACCCACAGTGGCGCCCCCAGCCGGGATGTGTGTGTGTTTGATGATGGAGATAATAAAAAGAATGAATACCACAGCAGGGTTGACTTTGTCTGTGAGGTGGATAAAAAGGGCAGAGTTGTGGGTTCTGGCATTAGTTGTACATGATGTCTGCGCGAGTACGGAAGCACGCTCCCACGCTCCGTGTATTGAAGACAGCCCCACCCGAGTTGGTCCGAACCATTGTACGCGGTGCGGACCCTGACCTTGTACGCTGTCTGTGCGAGATCGGGTACAACCTGTTAAAAGGCAACGTACCACTGACTCCGGCTCAGAAGACCAAGGTGGCCAAGCATAAGACAGGTCTCCGAACCCTAGTCCATAAGCGGGTCCCACAAACACAAAAGAAAAAGGTGTTACAGAAAGGCGGCTTTCTCGGGGCCATCTTAGCACCGTTGGCCGCTTCTGTGTTGCGTCCAGTATTGGGTGGACTCTTCGGCCGACAATGAACCACACGAAAAAAATGGTCCTCGTCGAACCACGGTTGCTTCAAAACCTCCAATCGCCCTACCCTGTGCCACCTACGGCGAAGACCATAAACACCCTCGATGGAGAGATGCAACAGATCTTACAGAGACCGGGGTTAAGCGACAGTGAGAAAGTACAACGGTACAATGAGACGCTTCAACGGTACATGACGTTCATGGACCAATACAAAACTCGCTCTACCCCAGCAACAGCACCACCACCACGACCACCACCACCACCACGTGACAGACCGCCGACCTCAGCACCGTTCCAACAGCCGCCATTACCAGGGGTAGCCCCACAGCCCCACAGTGGGTGGAAGACGAAGTGCTGAAGAGTGTA